>OMLM01009640.1:0-31225 GCA_900302695.1 Helostoma temminkii | reverse complement strand
GATGTTTCTCTTTTACTTTGTTTCTCTTGTACCTGCTCTGTACGATGGCCTGCTCCACACGTGTGGTTTTCTCTGACGGGGGAGTCCCAGCTGAGTTCTGGCTCATCACTGACAGGAACTGCAGCAACAGTTTAGTGCTCTCTGTCTTCCCAGCCCCTGATTCACCACTGATGTACACACATACACAAACACAACCAGTTTAATAAAATACACTGTCACCTTCTCTGACATCGCAACTCTAACTGGTCTAATTGTTTAATTGATATTGAGGTTAGATAGCTTCCGATGTATTGCATTAGCTCCCAGTATATCTCAGTCAGTTAGACAAAAGCTGAATGTAATTGAAAGCATGATGAGATGTCTGACCCTACTACCACACACTTTTCACTCAGCTTTTCTATTAATGGGGAGGTGTGGCTCATTAATTAGACATGATCCTCTAGTAGTTCTTCATCTGTAATATTTAAACTTGACTCTTTGAACTTGAGCTCTGCTCAGTCTCTCTCCTTGACTTTTCGTTATGTGCAGAGGCTGTTATTTTCTGCCTCTCTCTGCAGGGGTTTCAAGTATATACAGGGAAGAAAATGAAAGAACATAAGTTACCTGATATTCATCATGTGACAATTGCTTGTTTGTGCCAAACCAATACTGGCTGGGTTACCAGTAAATATCCCTGTGGATATTCTGTTGACACCTGCCCTTTGGGAAATATTCCCTTTTAAACTGACAAGTTTTAGTCTATAGTTTCTATGGTTAATATATTCATATTTATTTACCTTGGACATAGCCTTGAATCTTTGGACTGCTGTATGTCTTAACTTCCAGACAAACACTTAAACTTAAATACAAGGTTTGAGGCTAAGCTCATTGCAGTCTATAGTTATACTATAGTTGTAGTTGTACTCTATTGCAGTTTATAGAGTGGTGAGATGTTGCTTGGTCAGGAAAATTACACTAAATGTACATAGCTTTAAATATACATTCAAACTGCATACATAGTTATAAAAAATGTATGTTCAACTGTGGATACAGTAAGTAGGACAGAATAGCAGAACAACCCTTCATACAGTGCATGTTGGGACAGAGTCCCGTCCACTGAGAGACCAAACAGTATAGTTTATAGAAATGGATGGATGGCCTAACTTTTCTTGTAGTCGCATGAAGCCATGTGGCATAAATCAGAAGTAGACCAGTTGATATTTAGAACACTGAAGCACAGAAATGGCTGCCTCCTTACCTGATGAGGATACACTGGCTGTCATGGCGTTTCCAGATACAACGATAACATTCGTTGGCCACAGCAAAGATGTGCGGGGGGAGCTCCCCTAGGTGGTGTTTGGAGTAAAGATCCACCCTGTCTGGATCATACAAACCTGGGATTGGCTTGTACGGGTTGACGGCTGCCAGGATGCTGCCGATATTAGTCTGAAAACAGCAAAGGAGTGAGATCTCATTTTTGAGCTATATTTTAATTGTGACTGATTTGATTCCATAATTTTATTCGGTTATTTAATCTCAGATATTTCTCTCTCAAATAAGCACCAATAAAGATGCCCAAACCTACACACTGTAAACACTACAAATGCACTGACATGTTTGAACTCAATAGGCATTCATGAATACAGGGCATTTATGTCAAATATTAGAGCAGGCTTTTGTTATTATTAATCTGGATTTGAGGATAAGGGAGTACAGCAGAGTGCAGATATGACATTAGGACAAGATTTTTATTAGAAAGCTGAGGTCAAATCAGTGAGATGATGGAGGAGGGAGGCCAGATTTCCATTGCGAGCTATTTGTGCTGTAGGAGTCACCTTGCACTCAACACTTCATCTCTAGAAAGACATACTCAGCATCTCCTCTATTGTCTCATATTACCCTGTCTGGGCACTTTGTGCATACACATTTAAAATTGTGCTAAAGGATACATAAACACGCGGATGCATGAACACACACTGACAGAGAAAACTGACCCACACAGGGTAAATTCTTATGATCAGCTTAAGGGAAATCCGTACACAGACAATATTTCATCTTGTGGATTAGGTCACACCCTGCACGGTCTGTTATTGGTCTGTTGTCTGGTAATCTTTCAGGTTACCAGGTCAGGACTTTACCCATTGTAAATATAAGGTCATTGTTTTGATTATTATTAGTTGATCTTGATATAATGTATCAATTCCTTACAGAAACAAATTATTGCAGCAAAAAAGCTGTTAAATGCCATCGCATTCAGATATATGTATATGTTCATCTGTCTATGCTGTAAAAATGTCCATTGAATGTCTGTCAGGAAGACAACATGACGGTGTTTACGGTGTGATGACATTGGTGTGGAAAATGTTCTAAAGCCATGTTTAGTATATTCAGTTAATGAGCTTAGATACCCAAAGCAACTAAATCTTATTTATCTCATTATATGTGAAGGGGGGGGTGGTATGGATTTAAATAAGGGTCTAAAACTGTTTAAGCTAGTGAAATAAATGATGTCCAGAAAGAATTTCAGATCCAGTCTTAACACTTTACAGTATAATTTGAAAACCATATAGTTGTTTTAGAAACAAATTTAATACCAACAAACAAACAAACAAACGTAATAAGTAATATAAAGTGACATTTCCACACTACATTCAAGATGAAGACCTTTTCGGTTTCAGAGACAGAGCTTGAAAAAGCTCAGTTAAACTGCTTTATTGTTTGCACTTACGTAGATATTATCCTTCTGGTAGCGTTGGTACAGGTTGTGCATGATGGCGGCCTCATGCAGCTCAGCCAGTGCTGACATGTCCTCCACTCCATCGATGCTGGACTGGTGCATGGCATACACCCGCTCCCTGGTAACTTCGGCCTGCTGCAAGTACAACACCTGGAAACAACACAAACAGACTTTTACTAATCTCTTTTTGATGTTCGTGGATTTCTTAGTTAGTTAAACTGTAATGAAATCTTGTATTTACTTTTAAAGCCACTATGTCCTCTACATTTAGTTCTTAAAAAGAAACCTGCAGCTGAGCTTGTGATTTTACAAAACAAGGGATGAGGTGTTTCACCTGAAAGCAATGAAACCCAAAGCAACAGCAGCAGCTCGCCCAAAAAAATAGGCACAGTGTTTCATAAAGTATAAAAGTTAAAAGCCTTTATTACTGTGTAAATACTAAAACTTGTATTTGCTCGGCAGTTTCATACTGTCAGTACATTTGAGTCTCTTTCTACTTACTTTAAATCTTGCCTTATTACAAAATCATGAATATTTTATTACTACTATTTATGTCATTCTTATCATTGGAAATAGCAGTTTGACAATAAAATCTCATTAAATGTCTGTATGGCTTTTTCCTGGTGTAAAATAAGAAATAAGAAGAGTGAGAAAATAAGCCCAAACTGTCTTATACTGATGTTACAAATTCTACATCCACAGAGTTTTCTGTCATCAGCTTTCTGCTTCTGTCATCTGATGCCAAATTAACATTCTCAGTTGCAATCGAAAGTCAACAACTTGTGGCAAGTGACAAAGATTTTGGAAACACTGGAAACCAGGTTGGTGTCCGTCACTTCAGTTCCAGTTGAAGGAGCCACCCAGCTGACAGTTAGTGGCTTGCAGTCTCTTAGTACAATAGCTAGAAATATGTGTTACAAACTCCAATATAGACAACACATCATAGTGAACAGTGAATGACTTTTAGTTAGATTTTGGCAAATATACTTTCATGCCAGGAGAAGAATACCACTGCTGGTAATATGTTATCGTAGCTTAGGACCAGCTGAAATTTCTTGTTGAATCAGAACAAACACTTCTTTTGTACAACTTAATAATAAACACATTATAATGTGTTTATTATTGAGGCTGGTAGGCAGATTTAATGTCATTTGAGCACAGGCAAGTTATTTTCCCCTGTTTTCCAATCTTATGCTAAGCTAAGTTAACTGGCTGCAGATTCACGACCACACAGACATACTAGCCTTCTCATTTAACAATAAGCAAATAAGTGCATTTCCCAAACTGTCAAAGTACACTGCGCGCTGAAGAACGTTAATGTGCTGTGCTGTATTGCATTCAGTGATGTGTGATTAGTGTAATTCTGTACCATTTCTGTACATTTCTAGGCTGGTTTCAAGTTCTCAAGCTGGTAATTATAGCTTATGTATACTGCATAATAACAAATGTGTTGTGTTGCAGTGGGAAGAAGCCAGTGCTTCAGACACTACACTTATGGCAAGGGCTTTCCATTTTTAACTTGGTTAATTGTGATGCAACACGAAGAAAATCCACATGAAAATGATGGGAGTACAGCACATTGTGACATTGTGTTTTCCTCCCCAGACCCCTATCTCAATTATGTGAGCCATCACCATGGCAACTAAGTACTAGGGGACATGGTGTATGTGAAAGGACTTAGAGGAAGAAGGACAGAAAGACTGAGGACAGAAGCAGAAAAGAAGAGAGAGTAACTGATCTGATGTGGCAGGACCTGACAGGTGAAAGCAGTTTGGTGTGTATTCAGGTCAGGCTCACACAGGCTGCTACAATGAGCCCTATATATCATGCCTGTATACAGTCTACAGACATACACTATGACAGGACATGATTATGGTTGTATTTAAGCATAAAGGTCATTAAATTCATCACACCCAAATGAACTTCAATCAACATCTCAAAATACAAATCACGGCCTTTAAAATCCTGGGTCGTTAATGTGTCAAATCTGTTTCACTCCAGTAACATTGTCTTCCACTGCACTGTATTATGATATATATCGTATCGCCACATTTCTACCAATACACATCCCTAAAAGCTTGCGTGTTAAACAGTGTTGTCGCTTTATTTTTCTATTTTTCTACTACGTATGTTAAACCAGTTAATAGCTCTTTAAAAGATTTATAAATGTTAGTTAAGTATAAAACACTAAGTATATTCTTATTCTTAGCCAGTCTCAGAATACATTTTACAAATTTGCTTGTTTGTGCTCTCCACCTCTACTTTCGTGTCTTGTAAAAAACACGTGCACACGTTGCTAAATGACGATCAAGCCACTAACCTTCCTCCACACACTCAGCTGTAATTAAATGACCCAATTATCCCACATCCTCCATTAGAGAAAACATAACTTACATAGGTTTCACTAACTAATGACCCTCCATCGTCACTTTGACTCCGTTCACTTCAGCTCACTATTTTTGTTTTACAGGCAACAAGTGTACTGTTTTTGTTTCTTTCTCACTCTTTTACTGCAGCAGGCAGCTTTTTCAGCACAAAAACTTGACGAATCACTACCCGTGTCTCAACACCACGCAGCAGATAGACAAACTATCTGGTAAATGTAGCACTTTGCAGCTAAAGTGTCAAACGATTCCTACAGTGGATACCAAGGATGAATATTTAACACATGGCAGGCTGAAATATGAATCCATGTGAATGTTGTTTGGAATCTGGAAAATATTCACCACATCCACTAAATGGTGTTATGTTTATAGCTTGCTTCCATTGTCCACAAGTCGCCCACAGTCAGGTAAAGCAGGTTTAATTCATCCCTGAAACTCAGAACCTTCATTGCTGAGTTGAAGTTACTGGCAAGCTTACACATTGTTTATATGTTGATATCCTTTTTAGTGTCTGAAGTGCACAGGAGACAACTTGTCTGAGTAACGAGATTCATTAGTGTCTATATGTCAAAGCTTGGACAGCTGTTTATATGCAGAGCGTTCATATTTAATGTATTACAACTAGACAGGGCGGCATTCCTGAATCTGTGAGTAAGGAAAAGAGAGCACACACTTTTAGAAAGAGAGAGAGTGGGAGTCCATTAGGCTATGTGACCACCACCATCTTCCCCTTATCTCGAGCTTTCTCGTGCTCTCACTCTCTCCTTCTTTTGCTTTATGTCAGATTTGTTTCTTTCTGGAATTTTCCATGCCTTCATGTCTCAAACACCACTTCTCTATCTCTCTCATCTCCCTTTTTTCCTTCGTATGCTAGTCCTCTTTTATCCCTTCCCCCTCTCAGTCATCTGCCTCACATTTTTCTCTCTCTTCCCACCTCGTATCAACTCATTGTTAATTTACCCCTTTCTGTTTTGGTCGCTGCAGACTGCATTTCCTACATGTCAAAGTCCTATTACTTCTCCCTTTATTCTTCTTCAGTGTTGCTGCTGCTGCAGACTCTATGCTATATTTATCATGTATCCCCTCGGCCTATTATATTTTTTCCTTTCAAGTCTCTCTATCATCTATGTTTCTACCTGTCTATCTAATGTGCATGGATGTGTGAGCATGTCTACTCACTCATACAGTCTTAACTTCACCTAATGACTAAATCGCTCAAACTGAGAACCCTACCTGTAATTGAAGGCTTACTCAGAGCTTTTTCAATCAGAAAGACAAGAACGTCTTTGCAATCAGTGTAAATTATAGTGTAGCAGAAGGTAAGGCTTCACACACACACACACACATATATATAACATCACATCAGTGTGTGAAGGAAGAAAAGATACAAACTAAAACAGCGGCATATGTCTTTGTTTATGAAATTCACCCACACCCGTTGTCTGATGCCAGGGGATAATCAGTTTTTACATGCAGTTGGGTGAACTATTTAAATGATAGCCTACAGAGATGAACAAAATTGTTGGTACCCTTCTGTTTTCTGAGAAAGAAAAATTCACAAAGTTCACTGAAATAACGTGAAACTGACAAAAATGATCATAAATAAAGATTAATTAATGAAAATAAGACATTGCTTTTTAATTGTGACTCAACAGAAGAATTTAAAAGAACAAACTAATGAAACTGGTCTTGACATTGTGAGTTTATTTTTTCTTTAACAGAAGGCTACCTGCAATTTTGTCCGTGTCTGTATGTTCGATAATAACCCCTATGAAAAAGGCCTGGATATTTTCATTCTACCGATTCTACTGTTATGGGTCCGGTACCATAACTCATAACCACTGTTATGGGTAATAAAATATCCTTTAATACCAAAGCTGCTTTCAAATATAAAAGCTTAAACTGCAGCAAAAGCAGAGATGTTTGGGGAACACTACATGGGATAACCTATACACAAAGAGGGAATGCTATGAAGTCAGAAAGTGTGTCAGTGACTGAAATAAAATCCAAAAGTGGAAAGGGGAAACAGGGTTTGCAAAAATGCCAAGCTTTTCCTTCCATTGGCCTCTGGTGTTTTAACACTCATTGTGTTCATGGTTTCTTAGTGCACATTAACACACACAGAGGACATATTCACATAGAAACTGTACAGCAAGTGAGGCACACACAATACGCACAATATTTTACTATCCAGAGAGTCTAAAATGGGACACTTCATATTTTATTATTCATTATTAGAAAGAGGAACAGAAGACCGATGTGGAAATAGTGAGAGAAAAACACTGAGAAAGAGATGGAGATAAGGTGGACTGACAAAGAGACAGAAGGACAGAAGTAGAACATGGTTAACCAACACTGATTGTCTTCAGTCTCACTAAGGTGCCTTATACAAAAAAGTAGTATACTTAAATTTTATTTTTTTTTACTGAAAGTATGTTTGCTTCTTTTTAATTTAAAAGAGGTATACTAATAGTATACTTTGATATACTTCTTTTTCATAAGGGTGTGCAGTGTGGCAGAGGAGGCCTCTTAAGGGACAAAAGCAGAGTTACTCTTTGACTTGTTACCTGGTCTGTGGCACACAAAGCTTAGCCACTATATTACTGAAGAAAGTTTGTTTGTTTAAAAATAGATTTGTTTCTTAATAAAACCAAAGTCAATGCTAAAATGAGCATTTTAGTTTTAAGCAAAGTGACAAAAAAGGGCAGTTGCGTTTACTGAATACCATTTTCAGCTGTCAGAAACTTTTCATACACTATAGAGTCACAGCACATAGTTTGTGTGGGAGTGATACAATAATAAAGCACAGTGTAGATTTTCTGTTTAATTGGACGCACTGAAATAAACCATACTTGCCATGGCGTTTTGTAAAGATATTCATGGTCCCCAGATGAACCCAGGAAGCTTTAAGCCTTGGTGATAATCCGACATCCTCTGACACCATCACTAGGTCATATTTTTACATATCCTGTGAAAAGCCTAAAAAACTATTGGATGGATTTGTATAACATTTTGTAAAGACATTAATAGCTCTAAAACAGTGTCCAAATTGCTTTGATGTTTCTATCTTGATGTCAGACTTTTAATTTATCCATGACCACATTATTACAAGTGCAATGACCATCCAGCCACAGACAAACACACACAGTGCATACATCAGCCTTCCTCTCATTTCTGAAGCTTCTTTGCATGATTCAGAGGGAAAGTCAGAGGAGACAAACCTCTTCATCTGACTTCACATATTAACTGCAGACAGTGTGAGCAGAGAGGGAGTGGGGGAGATGTAAATGGAGTGAGAAAGAGCTATGCATGGACACAGTGACCTATATATTCTACAGACCTCTATTCACTAGTGCATGATACAATATTACGGTCACACCTGCAGCTTGCCTCTCGTTGCTGACCTTGGATCAGATCTGGCAGACCATGGGTCAGATTAGAATGGAGAATGCTGAGGAAGTATTCTGTCTAATCTGAAGCAGCTGCAGGCCAGCAGTGCTTTGAGGGTACTGTAATCTGAAAAAACTTGCCTTTTGGCTGACAAAATTAGGATGATTATACTAAACCCAAAACGAGGGAAGAGACAAATAGGGAGATGTTTGGGTGTAAATTAAGTTAATCTCATTATGCTAAGCAAATGAGTAACTACAGGGTCCTGAGAGGGTTAGATATATGCAACATAACAAGGAAGGTCGGTCAGGAGATCAAAGCAACATCAGCAATTTCTGGGTACTAAATCAGACCATTTCCGCACTTTTCACTAAGCATATTAGCTAGAGTGTGCATCAGTTTTGTGTGTGTCTGCGTGTGTGTCTGTTTGGCCAATTTATGTGTACACAAGTTGTGAGGCATCCCTGCAGCATGTTCTGTGCTCGCGTGAGCTCTCACTAGCACTTTCATGCAGGCAACTGAAATCCAGGTCACATAACACACATCATGTATAACTCATCGCAACCTGTGACTGTGTAAAGATACATGCGCATATGTGCATATGTGTACATCTAGGCTATACTCACATATATACTGGTGTATTCATACATTTGCAGTTACCATTTGTGAATTGGGCACTGATGTACTGTGTAATAAAAGAAGAATTCTTAATAAAGTAGCACTAATAGCTGTTTTTTAAGAACTGTATATAATATCTTATAACAAACGACCTTCCTCATTAAGTAAAGCTGAATGTATAAAATAAATGTATCAATGTGTGTTTGCCTCCTAGTGACTGTGAAAGTGAACAAAAAACTCTTACATGCCAGCATGAAAATGATATAAGATTTTGATTTTTTTAAATATTATGTACAATACTTGTTCAATCTTTGTCTATATCCAGCTCTTTGCTGTTCCACAGAAATTTCTTTAAGTTATCTGTTTTGTGTAATTACACAGACCTGTAAAGAAAAGGTCAACTCTTTGGATCATGTATAAAAGAAAGAACAGAAAGATCAGACCCTACCTTTCTCAATAAGCAACCCAACTGATTCAACTCAACTGGTCATATCCTGTCTCGATTACTGCCCTGTTGATGGGGCTGCCGGATGCGCAATCAAACCCCTCCACATGATCCAGAATGCAGCAGCACTTCTCATTTTTAATCAGCTCTTCAGATTTCTGCACAGGCTACAGAGTGGTCAACTCACCTGCACCCGTCTACCTCAACTTCCAATTCAGGCCTAGAATCACTGCTGCCCACTGCTTTCTGCCAACAAACGACGTCTGGTGGTCCCAACGCAAAACAAAAGACCCCAAGCAAAGCTGTTCAGCTCTGTGGTCCCACAATGGTGTAAAGATCTACCGAACTTCGCAGTCAGCAGCCTCACTCCCAATATTCAAAACACTGCTTAAAACTTTTCCACAACTTCCTACGCACCTAATCACATTACAAAAAATGCACTTACATTAAAAAAACATCTCATGAAACAGGCACACTTCTTCTGATAATGCTTTGCTTTAATGTTTTTCTCCCTGACTTCGATTTTTGCTTGTCTTGTACCTCACTTGTAAGCCGCTTTGGATAAAAGCTAAATGTAGATGTAAATGTATGAGATACTCAATTTCATTCTGACTCTAATTTATGGTTACTAGCATCAGTTTATGACTGAAAAATTAGAACCTTCAGAAAATGGAGCACCAGTGGATCAGAGTGTCCACAGATCGAAGTAGGTCTAGCATCTGAAATGGCTGCTATGCCATAATTGGTGTGTCCTGAATTTCCCTTATTGGTAACAATAAAGTAGCTAAAATTTTAATAATCTGAAAAAACTCAGGAGCAAGTTAATGGTGCAATACAGAGAAAATACTGGTGTTTGCTGGTTACCAGTAGGCATCTAAGCAGCTAGTTCACCTGAAAGTACATCACTAAACATGTAGAAACATAACGAAGTGTGGATGAACTTCACTGTGCTACTTTCTGGTGTGACTTGAACTTTAGTCTGCTGCTGTGGCAAATGGCAGAGAAGCAATAGATTGATAAAAAGATGAATTTATGGGTGGATGGGCAGATGGACAGATGAATTGATCGATGAATCAATGAACCACAAAGAGAGAGAACTTCATAGTTCAGGATGCAATTTGGGCTTCCCATTGTATCAAATCACAGCAAGCACCATTTTTTGTGACTGTATATTCATCCATCCATTTTCTAAACTGCTTATCCTATTAGGGGTCACAGTGGTGCTGGAACTAATCTCACCTGCTGGATAAAAGGTAAAGTACACATTGGTTTGGACAGGTTGCCAGGCTATCTCAGGCCTGACATATAGAGACATACAAAGACAGTAAAATGTAAATTCACATTTACAGTAAAGACAACTTAGAGTCACCAATTAACTGTACAAACGGTACATGTTTTGATTATGGGAGGAAACCCACACAAGCTGTAGAAGAAGATAAAAACACACAGAGAATCAGCTACCTTATAGATGTGCAGCAGCAGCAGCACTCACTACTTCACCACCAAGTTGCTGTGATTGTATATCATGCAAATAATGATAAAACTGTATAACTCATCTGTGAAGTTAATGTGTAGGAAGCCCTTTTTCAGCCAGAATGAAGTAAAAAATGAATTATATTAGAGAATAGAATAGTAAATGTACCATAAACCATTAGCCTGCTACACCAATGTAAGTGTATCTATAGATCTAGTGAGCAACAAAACTAAAAAAGCAGAGTAAAAAGACTGGTGTAAACGATTGTATATTCTTGTATTTGTGAGTTGTGCTGATTTAACATTAAAGCTCAGTAGTTTTGCAGCCACAGCATTTGTCATGCGTAATGTGACGAACTGGACAGAGAGGCAGAGAAAAGAAAAACAAAGAACACAAAATGACAAACGCTTTTAAATGTTTTGCTCTACCACTCACAATGGCATGAATGCCGTTGACATTTTATCTTTAGGACATCAAGAATCCTTCCACTTATGACCAAGATCAGGAGAACATAGGGCAGACTAACAGGGAGATATGGATATTCTGAGACTTTTTGCATGGGTCAGATTCTGCAGTAACACTATTTAACCCCCATCCCATGGATTGTCTATCAAAGATTCACCGCCTCCTGCAGAGCTAACATTTAAACACCAACAACAGCAGAAAGGGAAGGCTGAGAGAAGCAGGCAGAGCTGGATGGGGGTGGGGGAAGTTAAGGACATTCATAATCCAGAGCAAAGAGAATGCCCGCTCCTATAACCAATCCTCTATTTTGGGAATGCCTATCTATCTTGGCTGCGTCCCTGAACAAGAACATCAATGCAGCTACACCAATAAAAAGAGGACTTCATTGTATATCTGAGTGAAGATGTTCTTTGGGGGCATAAAGGGTGGATAGAGACACTTGAACTAGGGCCAAAAAGCTAAATCTATTATTAGCTCCATCCAAATGCTGCCAACTGGAGCACATGTGTGTGTGTGTTTGTGTCAGCCATCAAAAAACATCAAATCCAAAAAGCAATGTGTGTATGTCCTTGCCCTGATACAGATTAGTTAAGCACATGCACACACACACACACCCATAATGAGATTTAAATACTCAATTCCATTATTTTGGCAGGATGTGTGGTGTTAAAGGGTTGGGCTTTGGGCATGGCTTTGACATTTACAGCAAACGCAGAATACACTGCTGTGAAACTAAAAACTAATGGTTTTTATCTGTTGTAGATCTCCTTTGAAAAGTGAATGTGTGCCACAGATGAATTTTGCATATGTATGAGGAGGAAGAGGAGGAAGGATCTGGGACAGGAAAGTAGAGCATCATCTCCAGGAGTTTCTATTGATTCACACAAGAGAATTAACCTGCACAGCTGCTTAACCTTTACTTTGACCTTTACATGAATACAAATGCACACTCCAGATAACACATTACCAGTCCCTACTGCATCTTTAACTCAGCAGTACTCTATTGGTGACACTGTTTTCCTGTCTGGTTTAAATTCATTAAATGTGCTTTCAATCTGTGCAGTGTTTGCAACTTTCTGTTCTGGAGCTTTTATATTTATTTATACCTAGTAAACACCTTTTCCAGAAGATCACCATTTCAATGAAACGGAAGCATTCTGGTGGCTTAGGAAGTACTGACCATAAACACTAACACAAAACAAGCTGTATTAAAGTAAAGGGTGTTTTCCTCTGAACACAACCTGAAGCTACTACTTTATGTTATATAGCCGTATAACTGAAACCAGTAAAGCTATGGTATATCTAACCATATGCACAAAAATCCAATATATTTCAGTTTCCAGGTCTCAATTGTTTCTTTTTTATGGTTTACAGCATGGTAATAGTACAAAATTGTATTAGCTGATAACAATCTAAAATCTTGCAGTAATTGGAGGTTCCCAAAGAGGCATGTGTGGGCCTTGATTACGCATTTCTTACCTCTCCATAGTCGGTTGTGACCACAAGAGTTCCATCTCCACAAGAGTTGACAGTGGCGGGAAGAAACTGCTCCTTCTCTCTGACCCAAACACGGGCCCCCTGTGTAACACAAACACACACAAAGACTGGTGTTAAGCAGTGTAAAGTGCACAGAAAAATTAACACTACCACACAAAAGCAATGTGCTTCTGCTGCAGGTATTAAGTTCTCCACTAGCAGCCAGGTAAAGAAGCAACTTCTCTAGGTAGAGACCCTCAGACCCTAATTGACAAAAGTTCCTGCTAATATTTAAAAATATTTCTTGTAGCTATTTAAGTACTAAGTATAAACATCAACAATAAATATCAACATATTATATGTTCAATATAACACATAAGGGTCCAAATGAAAAAATAACCACTGAAATACAAGCAAAGAACAGCAGAAAGTCAGCTAACGTGCTTCCTTTGCAGCATGAATAACTTTATGCATTAGCACATATAGTAGAAAAAATGGTTGTGTTAATACTGACAGTCACTTACATATGTTTCAGTAGTTGTAACCTACTGTACATGTAGCAGACAATATGAGTCACTGAATTTTACCAATAGATCATATTTCTGTTCAATGCATGTGTATACTGGTTTTTGTGCACCCATGAATTGTCATGGTCTCTGGCCTGCCAACCTATTTACATTCTATATATGGTTATATTCCACTCACTTCCTGTCTCTGCACTTCCAGGTTCACATACCTCAATCTAATCGGCCTAACCAGTAACACATAATTATCTCCCTATAAAAGCAGGTTTGCAGCTCTTTGTCCTTTGCCAGATTGTCAGTCCTGTTCATCAGTTGCTACTCTGTAGCCTTTTCTGGACCTGACCTGTTTGTCTGTGCTCGACAGGGTTGTTTTTAGACCTTGATCTCTGCTTTGACCCCTTGGCTCTCTAAAGTAATCGTCTTTGATTATTTCTGACCTGTGCTTAAACCTGACCTGGAGTTTTGGATTGTGTACGTGGCCCTGACTATTATTCTGGACTATTGGATATGAACCCTAGCTCTGTTTACCTGGACCTGTCTTTCTGCTGATCTTAAATCTGGCAAAACCTGATTTATCTTAACCTGGACTTAACTTTGTGTTTTTTACTTTCTAAATAATTAATAGTTTTATTGATATACTCTGTATGGTGTTACCCCTTGCACTGTAAAGTGCCTTGAGATCACTTTTATTGTGATTTGATACTATATAAATAAACTGAATTGCATTGATTATTAAGATTATGGTAAAGGGATAAGACCCTGATAATGCCAGTGGGTGTCCTCAAAAAGATAGAAGTACGAAGGTGTTTGTCAGAGCACTCTTTCTCTGACATGGGGTCAGAGGAAGAGTGCTCTTCCTAAATCTTTTCACACAGACAACGCTCTCTTTCACAGAGTGGCAGACCTCTGACCTCAAACCCCTAAAAAGAGGCACAACATAACATCGGATGGAAAGAAGAGGAGAGAAAAGGAAGCAGGAGTGAGAGAATAAGAGGAGACAAAGTTAATGGGGCTAATATAGTTTTAAAGACAGTAAATGGACCACATACTGTTCCGTCTCCTACACCTTCAGTTTATTGCAACAAGACGCCAACAGCGTAATAAATATTTTTTCTTTTTTTTGACAGTGCAAAAAATTGATTAATTAAGTCATTATGATATTACATATACATTGATTCACTGGCTTCTATTTATATTCTCTCACTAAAGTCTTGTGCAGTCAATCACCTTGTTTCAAGGGACAAACATTAATGTAATATTTAAATCTGGGAGATTAGTAGTGACTGTAGGTCTCCAGTCGCTGATGTCGGACATAAATAACGCAATTAAAAAATCTTTATAAGAACAACTGGCAAATTGGTTGTGACAACTGGTCAGACCTAGATGGTGTGTGTACAGGCCTTAATTTTTTTCTCTCTTTGTTTTTTTCTTTTTTGTTTTATTCAATTTGACACACTCTCGCCGACAAGAATAGAAACCAGTTGTGCCCCAGTCCATGGTGTGAACCAGGCAAAAATCATTCAGACAAATATATAAAGCTTATGGGGCAAAATGTTGGAATGCTTTTGGATATAAACACAGCTGGCTTTTTATTAGGGGCACAGACTTCCTTGTGAAGACCTTTCATTGACTACATTCCTTAAATTCCAATTTTACTGTTACTCGTGAGCTCATGTTTTAACACTAAACCTAACCAGTAAACCTAAACTTGCGTTATGGGCCCAGCAGTCACTGTGGTCATACGTGGCCATGGCAGCGTTAGCTGTCTACTCAAACTAATGTTATTACAGTTTCAATTGTATATTTAGTTACAACAGCTACAGTAAACTGAACAAGGTTTGGACAAGGTAACGTTTCTGTTTTCTTTAGCAAATGTTAACATGCATGAGCAAATAGACATGTACTGTACATACAACACATATATATAATGAGTTACAGCAGAGCTACAGTCACACAATACAACTACAGAACAAAACAAAAAGAAATTAAACAAAAGCTAACTGACACTGACATACATAATTAGACTTGATGTTGTTTTAACCAAACATTATCAGTCAACTCTGTGAAAACAGGAAACACGTCAACATCAACAAGTGCACATTACTATTCTGATAGTGCTGACTTTTTAAATTACTTTGATGGTTCAAAGTAATTCAGTGAGGACATGAGCACCCTTGAATGCACGCTACATAACCACAGCATCCCTGTTTCAACTGTCCTGGCCACATGTTGAGGTGTCCTTGGACAAGACATCGAAACCTTGTATTGGTGCCGTTATCTATGTGCAGCTGTCCAACAACAATTTTCAGCAGGGGATCAAGAAAGTATGTCATTATTATTTTTAACAGTGTTTCTGACTCTGAGATCTAAAAATGTAACATTGCATGTTGCTCATTTACTCCAATCTTTGCGTGAACAAGCTTGTGCATCTATAATGAATCAGGCAACTGAAAAATTCAAGAGCCTCCTTCACTGGCCTTCTTTCACTGTTCTTCTCTCCTCACCAACCACTCAAGGAAGATCCCTCATTCCTCTGTCTGTAGTCACTCAGTCTGACTTGTCCCTAATTCCTGCCTGACAGATTCCACCACACTGAGCCACGGTAGTGACAGTGATGCTCTGAGTTGACCTGATGACCTCTCCAGCTTAAGGTTATAGTTTCACTGTCCACAAGTACACAGTACTTTAACTAATAAAATTAAATCTCAACCCACTTAAACCACTAATACTAGTCTTTTAAAACCATGAAGCACAGATTACAGACATAAACACATACAGTAGCTTATATAGGCCCTTCTCGTCATACCACTTTCTCCTTATGCTCTCCATAAACCACTAATATAATGCATGTTTTTGCTTTCCGTCTCTCTCCCTGTCTGCCTTCCCTTTAAGTTAATTGTTCCCTCTTCCTTGATCGATGTACTCTGCCTGAGCCATGTGCAATCTCTGGCGCAAATGCAATGAAGAGGAGACAGAAGGTTATAAATGACCTGCCAGTATTACAACTTACAGCCACCAACACCTCCTCTTCTTCTTTGTGTCCTCCCCTCCCCCATCTATTACTGGTGCAGACAGACAGAAAATGGCATGCATGACAACAATCTCTGAATCTTTCTCTGTCTCAAAACCTATTGTAAAAACAACTTATGCTGGTACTCTCTCCAATCCAATCCACACTCCAACTATAGCTTTTGTCTCTGCACATCACCTTTCATCATGCTCCATTACACCTCAGTCAAGTCAGTTGTTTCCCTCAAACACGACCCCTGACCTCACTTCCAGACCTTGCACTCTAACAGGAGTTGAAAGATAACCTAAACATCCTGTTCAAGACATGCTATTTGCTGAATTTCTTTGTGCAAGGTGAGAATAGCTATATCATACCTAATTTGGACATACAGGGTGTAATATTTTTAAAAAATTATAATTAATGCACTCATTCTAAATATTGACAAAACAAGAATCATTTGCTGAGCACTGAACTTGTGAGATATAGTCTGGTTTGCAGGATTTCCCAGCAACATTATATGCAGTACACAAGCAAACTGACACTATTATTGTCATACTAACATTGTTTGTTTAGGTCACATTTTCAAACAACATAGGTTCTTCAATCAGATTCTTACTTCTTAAAATGTACCATCCTCAATACCCTCAAAAAACAAGCAAAAAACATAATTTTTGAAGAAATTCCTGATTCATTTGATTGCCACACTCAAGCCTCAGTCCCTTAAAGGTATGAAATCTTTATATTACAAACATTAATTTAGGCCATTTATGTAATATAATCATAGGAAACATATTTCTGGTTCTTGATAAAGCAGAGACAAATTGAGGATTCTGACCATCTGATAATCGTTAAGCACATAAAAGACAGCATCCCCAGAGCATTTGGCCCAGACACTTGAATAGCTGTATGTGTGTATGGCCTTGTTTCTGCTCAGGCAGTCTCATGGACCTCTGTGTCATTTGATTGAGAAGTCACCCTGGAGACAGTCTCTGATGAAGGATCTTTCACAACCGCAACCAACACTGATGAAACTCAGGCACAAACATAAAATCTGTTTCTGCAGGTGTACACACTAAACCAAACTGTGTATTCAACAGTTTCACCTGAACATCAACATTCCTTGTTATGATCAACAGAGTCATTTGAACTGATCTTCTAAATATGATGAATATGTATACAAAACATGATGGCAATCTCTCCAGTTGTTTTACTTTTATTTTTAATAATAAAACACAAAAATAAGAGTGAAAGAAAAAGTAGAATACATACATTAAAGAGCCCATATTATTAACCTTTTGGGCTTAAAAAATGGTTCCTGGGGTCTCCAGAATATGTCTGTACATTTTCACACTGAAAAACTGTGCATCGTCAATTCTACCCTGGCTGAAATTTTGCGCTCAGAGCTTGTCTCTGGAACAACTGGTTTTGAGCTGGAGCTCGCCCCTCCCCTCCTGTTTGCTGACGTGTATCTCACATGTAGGGAGACCCTATGTGAGGTCATAAGGACAGGGTACAAACTGCTAAGAACACCAAAAACGCAGAGTATGGATGTAGTATTCAACTTCACTGGTTTGACTGAGACACATATAATTTTTCTTCTCTCACAGAGAGCACAAACACAGCAGCAGAACCGTGACAGCAGAGCTGCCCCCTTTTCTTAGAACTAGACCCAGGCTTAGGTCACAGTCAGAATCAGTCCATCTTTTAGTTCCGGTCTGGATTGCTGGTGGTAAATCCAGCAGCCACAAACCAATCATCACTCCAAGGTGCACACACATATATACTGATTCTGGATTGCTCACATGTGTCAGGACCCATCCACCAAATAAATACATTTTTTCTTCAGATCCCGAGAGCACAGGAGTAAGATAAGAGCATTCTGTATTAATCCATACATCCAACATGTAAGCACTGTCCCCTGCACACTGCTGTTACTGTTTTCTGCTGTTTGCAGAAAACCAAAGGAGGGACTATGTCACTGTTTGGGGTGTAGGATGTAATTTTGAGCAGCCTTCTGAATGTACCATTCAGTCACTGATTTACACAGAACATGAACACATGAACTTTCTTGGTGTGTATCTACACACACCAGAGAGTCACATAAATTAAACATGACCAAAAAGTGGATTTTCCGTATTATGTACTTTGTAAGAAAAAATAATAGAAGAAATTGATGACAGAAACTGGCACATATGACAACCTGGCTATCATGGACTGACAGGAGAACAGAGAAGAGGAGACAGAGAGGACAGAGGCACATAAAATAGGGGACAATGGTGATGACTTTAGGAAATTCACAAAAGACAGAAAAGGCGAAGCAAAGGTTAAAAGTACATGAGGTTGAGGAAGATGCAGAATGACAGAACAAGATACAAATTAATAAATTATGCCTGAAACAGCTGACCAGTCACCAGCTAATAGAAGGCAACTAATGACTAGAATGGATGTGGGAGGACACAGTAAGGTCTCTAGAGACTAAAGGTCATGGGTTCATTTACACAGATGATTTTAAATGTGTTTGTCTGTGACTCTGTCTGTGAGCTTTAGAAAAGTCAATAAGTACAGCTACTTCTGCAACTCTGTTAAAGTCCACCTGCATTAGTGGACACTCTTCTTTGCTGTCTAAGTTTTAACATTTTATAAGACTTCAAAGACAGACAAACAATGATGTTCTGCACTATATTTGTTGATAAACCTTCAAATCTCCACCCTAACAGTCTCTGCTTTCAGTTTAGATGTGGGAGTGGTTGTTATATGTTATATCTTGTGTAATATTATATTGTGTTATATTTTTAGGGCAGTGCTACAGTAGTTTCTCTCCAGAAGCACAAGCGATAAATAAAGATTAGCATATAATTCTACAGTTGCTAAGATGCCACACACTATATAAGATGCTGTATCTTGCCTGCTGCATCTCCTTCTTTAGCAACTGGATTCTCCAAGGCCATTTGCCATGATACTCTTTATGGAATTCAGTTCCGCCTTTAATTCCATAAAGAGGCACCTGACGATCTAGAAGTTGTGTCACCTCAGGATTCCCACCTGGCCGACTACCTCACACACAATTTCCTTAGAAACAGGCAACAAGTAGTTAGGCTGGGCTCAATTACATCTCCTCTCACCATCAACACAGGAGCACCGCAGGGCTGCGTGCTAAGTCCTGTTCTGTTCACACTTTACACCAATGACAGCATCAGCCCATCACCCATCATAAAGTATTTAAAATACTCTGATGATACAGCCACCTGTGGGTGGGTGTGTGCAGCCATTTTCGTCCTTACTCAAAGACAATAACTCCATCATGGACTATCACACCACTGTTGCACTTTTCACTTTCTAGTGGTGTGAGGATAACCACAAGACAAAAGAGTTCGTAGATAACCCCTCTTCACCACAGCAACCCATTGTCATTCATAACTAATTAGTTGAAACAGTGGAGAGTTTCATACCTGGGAGTAACATTAGAGTACACACTCACTTTCGATCAGCACATCATTGATATTGAGAAAAGAAGCCACCTAAGACTGTATATCACCTGTAAACTTAAAGGACTTTATGTTGCTTCTCATCTACTGCTGTTATTCCATTAAAGTCTTATTCAGCCAGTCCTACTGTATTGCTCCAGTTGCTTTTTTAAAAATCCTCTCTGTTAAAAATCGTAACAAACTTGCAAAGGTAACCAGAATTTCTGCAAAATTAATCAGTCTTCCCACACACAATTTAGCTGAATTAAATAATAATGCTATTAAACGCATTGCTATATCAATAAAACAGGATCCCACTCATCCACATAATCAATGAACATTTAGCTCCACTGCCCTCAGGTCGCAGATACAAGGCCCTGATGTGCAGGAGAGACCACATTGGAAGAAGCCTATTCCCCTCAGTCATTACCTTCCTCAATAACAGACCCCGCTGAGCAATGCTGTTTGCTACAGTTCATTGTCACTGTCACTTTTGTCGTGATTGTTGCTGTTATTGTGTTGTTGTGGCTGTTGTAATCTTGTCAAACAAGTGCAGTGTTGTGGATAAGAGTTTTTCCTTTGGGACAATGAAGTTAAATAATAATAATAATTTAAACAAGTAATTAAATAATTATAAAATATTATTAAATGTTCATTTTCATATCTCATAACTACCTTTCACCTTCTTTTCTGCCCATGTACCATTATACTGTAGAGAATAGTGACAGAACTCACAGTTGAGCAAAGGCAGTAAAATAATCACCACCACAACTTCTGCCTCCTGTGAATAGTAGAATCCCATAGGGATGAAAAGGGGGTTATTTATTTAAAGTTTGGTTTTGTTGAACTTGCAGCTCACTCACTGGAAATAATGTTTTTCTATTGCGTAGTATCAGCCTTCTTTTAAAAATTAAGTACTAAATGTGAGGTAGATGAGTGTGTGCGCGCGTTGAAGGGAATCTTTTCTAACATCATTTCGATTCATCTTCACCAGTGGAGCTCGAGCTGTGTCAGTGACCTAAACTGTGTCAGTAATATTCCATTAAAGGTGATAATACAATCAGGACATCGAGGCTTTCAGCAGATTATAGCAGGTGGAAGGAGAGCAACAGTGTCTGGGCCGACATGTATGGACCAGTGTCACCTGTCCTATAAGAGTCACATCTGTCAGTGAAAGAGATTACACTTGAATTTTAAGTCTGTATGTATAAAAAACATCTGGGGACAAATGAAAACATGTTCAATAGACACATCTTAATACAGTATATCAAAAAATAATGTATTTAATTCTCAAGGATGTAATTATTTTTGATTGAAGATTAGATTAAAGATGAAGAAGATTAAAGATTTTATAGGATGATTTGGAATAATGTATTTTTCAGAGCCTTTACAAGCCAGCTAAATGTCCTCCTTTTCTATCCTTAATAAAGCATTTGTCTAATTTAGCACAAGAACCCACAGAAGGTCAAAACTGACACACTTAGTTACTGTAGATACAGAAGTGCCAGAGTGTTTTCACTGAAGGGTGCTTCCTGTTTGGCCACTTTGCTGTTCTAAAGTGTCTGAGGTTTTATACTCATAACCTTTTAAACTGTCCTGAATTCCAAAACAAACACATGAATGATTTATCCAAAATAAAGTCTAATTCTGAATTACAAGCAGGGATAAAGGCAGCTGTTAATAGCATTTTGTGCGTGAATATGTTTGTGTGCAAGTGTGCATTTGTGCACTGCAAATCCTCTCTGAGAGGTCCGTTTTCAGCAGTCTGCTAATTATCACATTTTCTCTCATCTTGGATTAAACTACAGTCGCACACCACAACCCCCACCTACACCCTAGCAACAAGGCTCCATGGCAACAGTGTGGAAACAGGGCACCATGGAAACAGCCTCTCCTCTAAGCACTGGTGGATGCTGGGGTGTTTAGGTGGAGATAGATACATATACAGCTGTTAAAAAGTGATACATACTTTTTTTTTATTTACTTATTGTTTTTTTATATACTGTCCTGTTTCTTATCTGAATCCAAATGTCTACAGACAGTGGGTGCATGTAATGACTGTACAATAGTTGCAGTACAGTAGAAAAGTGGAACAAGCTGGATAAAAAATAGACTGTGGTGTAGATGCCATGCAAACTGTATCTTTTTCAATCCAAATGCACTCATATCACAATCAATACATTGTGTGAATCTGGGACTAACTATAGCTTAACAAACATAATCAACAGAAATTGAATGATACGAGTCAGAAAACGACAACAGTGGTACAGTGGTACTGCTGTTATGTTAGAGCACCATGTTGATTGGTCTGTGCTTAAAATACTCCCATACTTTAGATGATCGTGGTCGGTTTTCTGGTCTCTTTACTGGACTCCATGCTCTCACTACACACAGCCCTCTTACCTCCTACATGCGACGCATCTACACACGTTACATAAATCGTCATATTTAGATAGACTACGCTGACGAATCACCCCACCTCTAGTTACAAGGGAAAGTTAAAAAATATATGAAGTACCACAGGTAAAAGTAATCTTCATGCAGAATGGCTTATTTTCAATGAATACAATATTACTTATACACTTTTCATTGTATAAGTGTTAACGTGTCACTTTTATATAATTATTTTTTAACAACTCTAACATATTCAGTATTATTATTATTCTGTATTTTGAATATAATAATCATACTTTGAATTACTTGAATGCTAGGTATTGTGAGAATTTTACAATAAAGTCTTGTGAGTTAACTAAAAAGTAAATAGTTATAGTTATAAAATAAATATAGTCTAGTAAAAGTATGATATTTTAAATTTATCTGAAATAGCGGGAAATTGAAATACTCAAGTAAAGAAGAAATAACTCAAAAGAGTACTCAACTAACTGTGATTAGTTCCATAACGGCAGACTCACTCCTTGCAAGAGAAGAGTAGAATTCTGGGAGATGATGTTTCATTCACACAATGTAAAATAGCTTTAATGTTATTTAGCTCACACCTACACAAGCAGAACAAGCAGTAGTGTGACAAGAGGAAAAGGAAGAGATGTAAAGGGTAGAAAAGACAGTCTTGGAAAAATGCCACAAGGAGGAGAGAGACTGGCAGGGCAGCACTGAAAGTGGTTGATTGAGCAAGATGGAGAAGCACCAAGTGAGTGGCCGCAGGGAGAGAGAGAGCATCAGAGGGAAAGGAAAAGAGGAAAGAGAGAGAGGAGCAAAACTGATGCAGCTCCTGAGCAGAACAAATGTGTTTGGAGCTGCTGAATATAGGTCACATATCTCCAGCGACTGTTCCCTTCTCTCCACTGAACCAGTTTCCTACAGCATGCACTTTAAACGAAATCCTGCATAATTTTGAGTACAATCTATAGAAAAGAACTGTGTTAAATATCTGCCTGAGCTTTTTCATTAAAATGCACTAAACAAAAAACAGAACTGGATTTTTGGTGCAATTGGTGGAAAAGACACCTGATTTATCCAAGCTGCAAAAAAGATTATGTGGAAGCTGCTGGGATATTATTTACGTGTATGCATGAATGTTTCACAGTTTATGCAAGCATCAATATAGAATGAATTCGCATGATTAATATTTTAATGCAGAGCAAGCACTGTGCATGAAAAATCAACTTCAGCACACAGTTTTTATTGCTCTGTATTAACTCTCAGTGTGGGAAATAGTGACCACAAATTACACAATAATTAATGGTGAAAGAAAAGAGCAAAGAAGAGATAAAGTGAGGACATGATCTGTGACTGGGCAAAGGATAGAAGGAGAGGCTATAAACAGGCAGATATGATATAATGTGTCACTGCATCTCCAAAGCTGTTCTCCCCACATTCACACCTGTCTGTCTCAGGTCATAGTGGTTGTGCACCTGGAAGCTTGTCCAAACCTATCACACACAAACACCAACACAAACAGAAAATGTCACCCGGGGGACGAAATGATACAAACATGGCAAAGCTAACCTCTTTGCAATGTTGGAGGCTAAATATCAAGAAAAGGTAACGCAGTAGAGAATCTGGGAAATTATCCTCTATTTAAATTCACTTGTTTTGTAATAGTTTTTATAACACTAGATTCTTCTCATGTATCCACAGTATGACTCTCTAACCTTCCATTTGTATGATGCTTTTCAACAACCATAAACAGACCATTATTTTTGTTAAATTTAGAGTTTAAAGTGTTACTACCACTACCGTATCCTGCTACTAACCAACCCAGTTTGAATATGAGGGGATTATAGTAGTCTAATGCCACCTGACATTTCATGCTTGGTTGGCTGGCCAGCTATCATGTTTTCTGCCTGAGTGAGAGTGAGAGACAGGGAGGGATGTCAGCTGTTTACTCTTTTTGGTTTAAGGGATAGACTGACAAATGGAGGAATGTGGCAGGGATATAAGATTGAGGGATGTGGCAATAAAGACAGCAGAGGAATGAAACTAAGTGGATGTTAGATAAGACACCTCCTGGGAGGATTGATCCGCTACATGAAGTCATGCTTCTGGGTATCGGATATGCAGTTTCTGCAGGACTCCAGGCCTGAACCTCATAACTCAATTAGTCACTCCATTTTCATGTCTCATATAGGCTTTCAGAGTCAATGTGTGGAGCTGCAGGGCTGGTTACATGGTGGTTTCTGATCAATATATTATAGACAGAATAATGGGAAATGGAGCAGGAGCGATGGCTGTTATACTTAACTGTTGCTGCATGAGTGACCGAAAGATTGTCATAAGTATGTCATGTAATAATTTACCTTTAATATGGCACATCACTGCTAAGTCTCAAAGCTGTGCTTCCCAACAGCATCTTGCATGGAAACCGTTGCTTACTGTGTCCACACATGTACCACTCATACACTCACACACATGCCAATAAATGGAATGACATCACTACCAAAGTGAGGGGCATTTAAACCCATATCAGATTAACTTAAGAGGGAGGAGGATAAGTAGTTATTGGCATAAAAATCAACTAACAAGACAGCTTTTCATGAGATTGTGTGGATGAGTGTGGACACAGGCCCCTGAATGACGTGTGCTGACAAAAACACAAATGAAAGGAGGAAAGGATAGAGATAAGAGGCTTGCATCTCCTCAGGAGGGTAACAATCGCCTATCATGAATAAACTAAAGAGTTGTGAGAGGTCAGTGGCTAAAATGCTCACCAATCTGGATCTTAATGGAAGAAAACCTCAGTTTTGGTTTTGCAAACGTCGGAATAGTTTTGTTATTAATCCAAACAAGCTAGAGGTGAAGGATGAACAGGCCTGTGATGAGCAGACACTGCTGGAATGAGCAGTAGGCTGAATTAATCCCACTGTTCACCTAATATTTAATTATGATTCTGGTGTTAACTATTGATCTGCTGTTTCACCTTCCCACTTATACAAATATCCTTCATCCTTCCCCTCCTCCTCCTTCCACTTTCTAGATAGCCACCCTCCTCCTCCTCCTCCTTCACTCCTTCTTGCATTCCCGCAACCGTGTACCGGCCCATACCCACCCATGGATTCTTGTGTTATCCCATTCACAGCACACTAACAGCCTAAAGAAAAAAAACATCATAACAGCAGCATGGTGTGGGAGGGCTGTTGCTACAGGCCAACACGGTCTCCCTCCGTTAACAGATTGGCTTTAATCCGAGAACCAGCCTTATGGATGCAAAACCCCGTGTCAGCTCTCGTTTGGCCAATTTATCTGCGGCTCTGCTTTGAATTAATTCACCAGGCACGCCAGCAGCCAGGCTCTGCGGTGATAATAAAATAACAGGGGCGTTTAGTTTATTTCTAATCGATGAATGATTAAACATGCAGTGGGGTAGGCCTATTCCTTCTCTAGGGAACGGTCAGGCATGGTTCCACTGGAGGAAAAGCAGCACCTGCCGTTACCAAACCCGATGTGGTTCAAAAAGGCAAAAATGTAAAATAACATCTTTCACCATGAGTCGTGCATTGGTGCAAATCCAGGCTATATCACATAATGAACGCTTAATCTGTTGTTAATGCTTAGCTCGATAACACCGACACATACTCTCTATGGCTTACCTCTGCAAAAAACGCCTCCATCCTCACTACTCCTCCCAGACGACGCGCGCCCGGCCCGGCAGAGCGCAGACACCGGCTCCGGTTTCAGGTGCGCAAACCTCACCAAAGGAAGGGTGAGCGTTATTGTCAAGACAGGGGAAAGGCAACGATGCCTCTGTGTTGGTGTTTCCCATTCACCAAGCGTTTGTCTTCATATCCGAAATTGTTCAGTTTTTTAAACACACCTCATCGGGGCCCGGGCTCTATGCGCAAAAAAGCCACATGAGAAAAATCCAAGGAGCCTGTGGTGAAAAATTAAAAATGTCCACGCAGGGGAGCCGTTGTAGGAGTGCTACATGAAGCGCCCCGGTTTTCCAGGTCTGCCTCGTTTTTCTGTTTGAGTGTGTGCATGTGTAAGTGCGGACGTGCGTGTGTATGACGCCGTGAGTATAGTGCGTCGAGCTGAGAGAGAGGACGAGTCGGGGGCACAATGAGCTTGACGCTGCCCACCGCACACACCGGTGGGGCGGTGCAGACGTAGCCTCCACCAATACAAAATACTCACATCCAGCTCACACGGCCACACACTGGAGGGATGCAGGGCGTTGTATTGTGGGTTTGAAGCTTTACTGCTGTGGTTAACACTGGACCAGCATCTGGATTTTCCTTTCGTCAGAAAAAAAACATTTGGGGATGAAAGAAATTGCATTGGTTGGTGACAACCAGAACACATGAAAGTGCCTGTGTCCCACTTGGCCCTATTACAGGTGTTGATCCTGAAATGAACCAGATTGCAGCAGCAGATTCAGCATGTACTTTCATGTAGCAAAGACCCCTGGCAAAATGACTAAAAGAGGATTTATATAATGGAAAACAAGGAAAGTAAGACAGTTATCTCCCACCTCATAACATATATACCCTAACATATTTAGAGTTAAAGCTCAATGTAGTAACCTTCAAATTTGTTCGCACTTTCTGATAAGTTGTTTTAGATTTATAATAACTGTGTAATGCATTTTCTGCAAGTTATTGGTGATTTGTTTAATTCATCTGGAATGTTTTGCTGTTGTTGTTTGTTTGTGATTGTGTTATAATGTAGACTTTCTATAACTGGTGTGTAAATAAAATTGTGATATTTCTGATGTGCAAGCTTGACAGAATATGTATATGTTTCAACACTGATTAAGGAATTGCTCAAATACTCAATGAAATGATGTCTAAATTAGTCATCAGGCGAGAGCTGTCATCAGTAGTCAGCCTAATGCTTCTCCAAAACCAGACACACAAAGAAAAACCATGAGGGGGGAGATTAAATATTTCTGTATGATCTTTACCATAAAGCCTCCCCTTGGATGCATAGGAGGAGGCTTGGTTACAGGGATAGTCAGGGCCCCTGTAGGGTGAAAAATGATCTCTCTTGGCACATACACACACATATACTTAGGAACAGAAAGACAGATTAGGGAAAATACCTCAAAATCAAGGAGGATAACACACAGTGTCCCCAAAGACACCAGTTTGTATGAATGAGATAGAAATAGACAGCTGGTTTATGTGATATGGACCATGCAAGGTTTTTTTCTCCTCTTTAAAGAACCATGCTGCAGGGTCCAGGTGCAGCTATCAGCAGCCCAGAAGGCAGAGGCCTCTCTGGGGTACAGTCTGCTCCCCCCAGAGCCCTGGAGGTACAGGGAGGGCCTCCTGTATGCATGTGTGGAAGTATTATTTAGCTGCGCCTCCGTCTTCATCAGGGAGACAGTTCAAAAGGTAGACCCAACAACAGGGCCCCTGCTTTGTTGGAAGTCTCTGTGTCTGTAGGGTTTAGAAACACACACATACTCACATACACAAGCATTCAGGAAATGAGACATGATCTTTATAATCTTTAAGATGAAGAGGCCTTAAGGGGAAAGGGAAGGTGCTTGGTGAAACTTGGTGATGATGATTTGGTGTGAAAAGTCAGAAGCTGACACCTTACTCTAGATATTGCTGTTGGTCCACTTTTATTACATAAGGTACAACAATGACAGTGGTGTTTTGTGGCAAAGCATTCAGGCGTTACAACCTTGGTGTTGACACAGGACTTTCTCAGTGTGATTATCTGGCCAGTAGCAGTCCTGACAAATCATAATAGAGTCTCAAATTATCTCAGTTGTTTTCTCAGAAGTGTTTCTTTTAAAATTTAATGATGTCCTACTCTGGTGGACATAGACATCATTTTCCATTTTGTGTGAGTGGAGATTTACATATGTTCTATTGATAATATATATATAATATAATACTAGAGCTACGTACAACTGAAGCTAATTGACCTTTAATCAATTAATTAGTTGATTAAGTAAAAAGTTAATCAATGTTTGTATAAACGATAACTGTTATTTACCTACCAAATATTCTTTGGCTAAAGCTACTGAAATGTCAGGATTTGCTGCTTTTTTGGTTTTTCGTTGTAAACTGAAAGTTGTTGTAGTTTAGATTTAAACAAGACATTTTCTGACATTTTATACACAAAAAGATATGCTTAATAGATGTTTTAAAAAAATATATGTTTTGATCTACTTCTGCATGGTCGTCAATACACCAAACACAACATCTACAAATTTGCATGGAAAAAATCCCTGGAGGGGAAAGCCGGGCTATTTGTAATTACATGGCATAGACCCAACAAACATTTAATATGCACATGTGTACTGAAAGCCAGACATGCACTGAAATACACACACATTAGAAAGTCTGGACTATTAAATTCTCATTACCATGACAACATTGTGACTGAGTGACCCTCAACGGTGAATTGTGAGATCGATTTTGTTCCCTGTGAGTCAGGAACAGAACTTTGCTTACTCATCTGACCACAGCTCTCTGCCTCTCTCTGTTTCTCCTTGATTCCCCCTTCTCCTCTTACTCTTACACTGCATGTGTGTGTGTGTGGGTGGGTGTTAATCAGAGAGAAGTGTGTCTTGTGGACACATTATCAATAGATCCTCTGGATCTGTGGGTGGAAAAACAGACAGGTTACTGAAGAGCTCATATCTGAGGCCACCATTCATGGCACTGAACCTTACATACATAGAGGAAAATAACATAAAGCAAAGCCCTTGCATTTTTTCTAACTTGTGTAGATGCATGTGCTAAAAGGTATCACTCACAGTCAATCAGTTTTACAACCTGAACATCCATAAATCTCTCTCCATTTATTACCCTCTTTCTCTTTCAGTCATCTTTTGTGGCTCTCCTCTCTCACTCCAGACACATTTATGGTTGTCTGACAGGACACACTGAATCAAAGAGAGTGACTGTGAAATTCTCAGATTGATCAACAACCTTATTTTTACTGGTTAACTAGTAAAATGGGACAATCCAAAGCAAAGCCTGGGGGTAAAATTTCACTCTCAACAGGCTTTCAAAATGGCCTTCAGAGACAAAGATGCATTGTTTAGTGTGAAATATAAAAACTTTTATTATAATATAAACAGACTACAGGATTATTAATGAACCATATAAAATAGTTAAAATCAACACCCATGTTACGCTCATGTTATGTTTCTTAACCTTTTTATGCAGATCCCCCACTGCATACATTCTGGTTGTTACCTTAGCTGTTAATACAATAACTGCAACTTTATTAAAACCTTGTTTTCATCCATCTAAATTATGTCTCATATGGCTTACAATGACACACACACACAAACAAACACAAACATTCAAGGAAATGTGATATTGAGCAGATGAGGTTATTTAGTCTCTCTAATTTGATTTAGCTTGAATTACTTAGGAAGATTAAACCTCTGCAAGAGGAAGGCAAACACTCACAGTGGTAACATTTCAACATTAGTCATTCAGATTCTTGTTAATAGGCATAAAGCTTCTTTTCAGATATTTACCAAACTAGAAACAACTCCTCAAACAACAAAACAACTCTTCTGCTTTTGTCTCACCTTTTAGGAGAGCTTCTCCATGCTGGTTACTGAACAGACTGCCTCAACAGGATGTTAGCATGTGGGATTTATATCTGTAATAAACATAAATTATGGTCATACAGTGATGGAGTAACATGAGCTAAAACCACAACGAGGACTGCAGATGTTCTTTAGGTTAAGGGTCAGTCTACCTAGTAAGTTATAGTCAGGTGTTGGACTCTGCCTGTCTTTATGCAAAGCCAAGCTAACTGGATGCTGTATATACGGATGTGTCCTCATAGAATGTATGTAGTTTGAATTTCGGGTGGGAAGAAAAATACAATCTATGGCGTCAGAGTGCATTACTCGAGGAGAAACGTACTGAACAATAGGACAAGTCATGTCTAGTGCAAACTTTCCCACACACACTCAGAGGATGACATCACCTAACTCATGCAAGACGCACAATTATGGCACACAAATTGGAAAGTAAAGGAGGACTGACGAAGGTCATTTTTAAAGAAACCCACTGACCAGGCTTCTTTTTAGGTGTTCAAGTTATAATTACTACCAGCAGACCATAGAGACAATTATTCCTACACCGTGGAGACAGCTGTAGACTATTATTAACTGTTATAAAATTTAAAAAAAACTGTCAGACCAACACTGCTATATCAGCAAATCATCTCCGCTCTGCTACAGCCATGATGACACTACACTTCTAGGTTTTGTTTTTTGTTTTTTTAATTATTTGGTGTCATACCAGACAGTGTGACTTAGGTCACCTCTATGTGGGAGGATAAGGCAGAGATTAGTTTCTTCAGGTTAACTCCATTCACACATGGACACTTACCTACATACACATTAGAAAAATATATGTATTAGAAAAATATGTGGCTAATCACTTACTCTTATCTTTGGATAACTACAACATTTTGGATAAATTCCAGTCAGGGTTTCGCAAACATCACAGCACAGAGACTGCTCTTCTTAAAGTGACTAACGATCTCCTGCTTGCCTCTGATGCTGGGATGTGCTCAGTTCTAGTCCTGCTAGATCTCAGTGCGGCTTTTGATACAGTAGATCATAGCATTTTACTGGATAGACTATCACTCTGGGCTGGAATCACAGGTTCTGCTTTGAAATGGTTCTCTTCATACCTCTCTAATAGAAAGTTCTGTGTCTCTATCAACAGTTATACCTCAACATTCTCCACTGTAAAATATGGTGTTCCTCAAGGATCAGTCCTGGGACCCATCCTGTTCTCTTTGTACATGCTTCCCCTCGGTCATATTATTCGCAAACATGCTGTTTCTTTTCACTGTTACGCTGAT
>OMLM01009639.1:99875-115154 GCA_900302695.1 Helostoma temminkii | reverse complement strand
TGGTTAACCAGGGTATATGAACAGAGGGTGTTGCATGTTTTACATATTGTAAAGCCCCATATATGTGGATTGTAATTGGGTTGCATAAATGACATCACATGTGACTTAACACTCTTACTCCCTACTGACCGAGCAAACATATTGTTTTAACTGCTCATTTATCAATGATTTAGGACAAAAATGTATTTTATATCTAATTAACACATATGCACTGCAGTATGCTCCTTATTGGCACTGTACTTTTATATGCACTTTTATAGTGGAAAGATCATATATTGCTCATTTCATAAAGTTATACCAAGGTGTCGGGCTGTCTTTAGCATCTACAAAAGCTTCAGTGCTCCTTGCATGGATTCTGCAAGCCTCGGTCAGATCAAACATCAGTTCCCTAAAAGCTATTTTGTCATTTGAAACGTTGGTGGCGAGAAACTGTCTTACACTTTAATTCTCCCATTGGCATGGAGACACTGGCCTGTTAGGTGCTTCACAAAAACACTTGTCTTAGATGCTTATTTTATAATTTCTGCATTAGTGTCAACACTGTAAATTCTAATTAGTTAAACTTGCTTAATAGAGCATGACAATCGGTTGTCTACCACTAGAATTAAATTTTCTTCTGACAATATAGGATATGATATTTAGTGTAGTACCCCTATACTAGAGTTTGATTAACTTATTAATTTGCCTTAGATGTACGTGTTATTTAGTGCAACGTACTGATAAATACAATTTCACAAAACTAAGTCAAGTCAAGTCCAGTGTTTATTTAGATGTGACATTTCTGGCAGCTTAACTATGCTTACTTGGTCAGATCTAATTGCCATAAAAAGAACAAGCTAACATTTCTTGCTACACTTAGTCATGGTTTTAGTAACCATGCCCCCCATACTACACTGTCCTACTGTACCATATTATATGACACTACCGTATGCTATCCCTCCTATCTCTCTCTTTCTCTCACTGCTGTGCACCACACACAAGTGTGCCTTAGTGCTCATTAGCTATGTTTACGTGGTGCCCATAGTATAAAATGTACGTCACTGCTAAAGCACTGAGTGAGCATGAAATTATTGGCAGTATTACACTGGTCAAAATGTTTGTCCTCCCTCTCTGATTGACATTAATACTGCTTTACAAGTTTTCTAGTGTTCTGGATTAGGCACAGTTTGTTGAATTACTGCCTCCCATTGGTCTAGAAATGTAAATGTTTCCTTTGTAGCTACTGCACTTGATTGTTGGGTTACAGTCACTCAAAAAAATAAGTACTAACTTGATAAAAACTAGTAATAAGAAAATATTGTGGTTAACCAAGTAATGGTAAGTCATTTATATAAGTTTGGAAATTGATTAGAATTTACAGTGAGATTTCCACAAGTTCGATTAACAACTGAACTTTTCACATTAGATATTTGCATGCTGTTAAGCAACAAAATAACCACTTAAACAAATAAACATTTTTTCAGAGCCTGGGGCCAGAATGCCTGATCTGTAATCCCTCCATTCCTCCACATCCACACAGTCCTGCAACAGACAGTAAGCAGCCTCCCACAGAATCCTGATCTCTACATTATCAGGTTGGTTTGGGATTACATGAATAGACAGAAGGTATTTAAGTGGTTTGTGGAAACCTGGAAAAAAATGTGTGCAATTGTGAACATGTGCTTTTTTTAAAGGTAATTGTCCAAATACTGGTTTGATGTTGACTTATTTCCTCTTCAGTGCACTTTATTTTGTAGTTAACTGATAAAGTAGTGTTGGCGTTATTTCTGTGTGCATATCTGCTTTGTTTTTATAGCCTTAAACTTGCCCTGTACTGTGCTGTACTGTGCTGTACCGTACTAACTATCTGAAACACCGCGAACAGTAACAGGTCAGTGTAACCTGGAGCATCACTGCTCTGACAAGAACTGTTCCTCGGCAACCGTGACGTCACTGTTCTCACCAATCGAAGAGCTCTCAGGACTGACGTTCGTATCGCGAGGTTATCACATTAGCTTGGTTAGTTAGCTAACCGCGAAAAGCTTGATTGTGTACTCGTATTTTGCCTTTTTTATTTTCCCTAAAGCAGTAAGAGGACTGTCCATTGCTGTTTGATTATTGCGTCGTCACGCCTGCGAGAGAGCATAATTGCCGGACCTTGTATTTGCACGGTAAATTGTGTAAACGCAAACAGTCTGCTAACTAGCTAGGGCTGGAAATGGGTTTGTTTTGGAAGCCTCAGAGAATTTTAGGATTATGTTACTCAGCGTTCAGACTTTATGTATACACAGAAATATCCTGTCTGAAACTGTGTTAACGTTAATTGTTGTTGTCTATAGCTTATGTTAACTGTAATTTGTTTTCAGTCGTTAAAACATGTTTCTGTTGTAACGTTACCGTACATGTAGATACAAAGTGTGACCAAGCCGTGTCAGTCTTGCTCACGTTTTGCTGTATTTCCAATTGATACATTACTTTTCAGGATCCCAATGATGAGTTATGCTGAAAAGCCTGAAGATATCACAAAAGAGGAGTGGATGGACAAATTAAACAACGTTCATATACAGAGGGCGGACATGAATCGACTTATTATGAATTACTTGGTGACAGGTGAGGCATTTAGCATGAGGACCGTGTCTGTGATGCTAATGTACAACTTGTGCAAGTCAAAATTACATAGTTCTTAATGGGGCTGCGACTGAGTTTACATTTAACATCTGTTATTCTTTGGTTATTTTCTCGATTAATCATTTTGCATCCAGAATGCAAACTTGAAAACTGCCTTGAAGACAACATCATCAGATTACCTGTTTTGTTCAACTAGCAATTCAAAATGTCAAAAAAAAAAACTTAATTTAATATCTCAAGAAAATAGCAAGATCTTACAAATTACAACCTGGTACTTTGAAAGTTTTGAATGTTTAACATTTTACTTTTTACTAATTGCATTAAACATTTCATTGATTATCAAACCATTGTAACAAAATTGTACTTAACATTCCTGCATGTTTGTGGCTTTGGCTGTATGTTTTACATGTTTCAAGAGGGATTCAAAGAGGCAGCAGAGAAGTTTAGGATGGAGTCTGGTATCGAGCCAAGTGTGGACCTGGACTCTCTAGATGAAAGGATAAAGATTAGAGAAATGATCCTGAAGGGACAGATACAGGATGCCATTGCACTCATCAACAGCCTACACCCAGAGCTGCTGGACACCAATCGATACTTGTATTTTCATCTGCAGGTACATTTGTTTCTGATTGTGATATGTGCCCCTGAGCTGTGTTCTGGTAAAGGTAGACAGGAGATGTTAGCTTGAGATTTACAGCAAGATTTAAGTGAGTACATTTTTAATGTTATGGAATGATCTAATATCTTTTAATTAAACAATAATATCAAATTTAGATGTCTTCGAGCTAATTCAACTTAAAAATTCTTCTTTTTAGTGTCAGAACTTAAAAACAATAATTGTGTTATTGTTCTGATTGAAGTATTTTAACTCTAAATTATGAGAGTTCTTAGTGTTCACTTAACTCATAAAATTAATTAGATTTAAAAAAAACTACGCAGTATGCACTGTTGCTCTCTAAATAATATTCTTTTTACAGTCATGGTGGAAAGTTGCTGTTTGTCTTTAATACACACATGCATTAGGGTGTGGTTGTTTATTTTCACTCTAGTAGAAACTGTGTAAAACCATGATTAAGGTTGGTGTTGAATTCAAACCCTACGCCTGTACTCTTTATTAAAGTCTGTCTGTTGTCTGCAGAACTACAGCTGACACCGGTTTTTAAGTTCAAACAAGAACCTAACATGTTCAATAAATTAATATATCTAAACTAAGTCACAAGTTATTACAACAATTTCTATTTAAAAATAATGTAGTTTTTTCAGTTGACTTGACTTAAAATTTCAAGGCAGCACTTTGACTCATATGTTTAAGTTGAAACAATTTGTTTTATACTGTGTCTGTAATTCCCAAGCTGTCTTATTATTATAATAATATTGTGCTTTTTGTCATGTTTTTTTTAATGGAAACATTTTGTGATAGCAAATCTTATAAAGGCACAACTTCAAATTCATTTTGTGATCTTTATTGTCATTGCAGCAGCAACATTTGATTGAGTTAATCAGGCTAAGGGAGACTGAGTCAGCCTTGGAGTTTGCGCAGACACAACTGGCCGAGCAGGGGGAAGAGAGCCGAGAGTGTTTGACAGAGATGGAGCGAACGCTAGCCCTTCTGGCCTTTGACAACCCAGAAGAGTCACCCTTTGGGGACCTGCTCAACATGATGCAGCGACAAAAGGTCTGACTGACTTGTTTCACCTTTATATTTTAACACCAAACAGAGGGTACCTTCACATCTTTAGTTTGATTCAGTTTGTCCAAACCAAGGACTAAGTTTAACATTTTTTTTTTGCATTTTATCCCTGTAATATTCTGGTACAAAATGCCTCTTTTTATCTACACTCACTGGCCACTCTATTAGTACAGTCTATTGCAGTCCAGTATAATAGCTCTAAATTAAATCCTATCTTTTATGAAGGTCATAAAGTTGAGTAAAGTTATGTAGTGTAATTATGTTTTCTTATTGAGGTTATAGTTTAAGGTGATGTTCCTCCTATGACTGTTTCAACAAAAAGTAAATGTCACAGGCATCATGTTGTTGCATCATCTTGTTTTGGATTGCAATAGATTGTGGAGGTCAATTTACCCAGTGTCCAGTTTAATAGGTCTAATACTACCTAATAAACTGGTCAGTGAGTGTATCTGTGTCTTTTATTTTAAGACTGGTTTTTGTTCTATACACACTTTTCATACTCAAATCAAAAGCTGCAGGCCTAAACACATTTGCATTTATGGATAAATTATTCAATTGACAGTTTTGGCTTCAATCATCCTGCTTTTTCACTTCTGCATAGAACCACATTATGGAAAATCAAATCAGCAGGTACTGTAAAATACATAGTACATCACAACACAGCTAAGTAACATATGATGAACAGCATAAAGAAGACAGACGATAAAATGAAACGTGTACCTTGAACCAGGAACGGTCAAAAAAAAAAAGTTTTTTCATTTTATGTTTGAATTTTACTTTTACCAATGCCTAAATAAACCACACTTAATTGGTATAGTGTGAAAGCACGCTAAAGGAAATCTGGCCTTCTGACTTCTGTAAGTTTCAGCCAATTTTAAGATGTTCAAAGATTAATATAGGCTATACAAGGTTGTTCTACACCAGAAGTTTGCAGACATATTTTCTAGTATTTTAACCTTTGAATTCATGCTAAAATGACATATCTACCATCACACAAGTTTGTAATTGTCTCTTTACTTTCACACTGCGTCAGTGAGGTAGACCACTCTGATTGGCTGTTCAGCTTAGCAAATCAGTGCATCAGCAAGAAGAAAGCAAATGCCTCTTCCTCATCTTTTCATTTCCACAACCAAAAAGAAAAGGGCTGATATAGCCAGTGCCATTTGCAACTACGTATCTTACATTCTTTGGTATTTGCGTGGTCTGTCTCTTTCCCCAGTAATCTAGAACCGGTTTACTAAATACTCGCTTGATGTGATGGGCTTGTGTGTGAAATGCATGTTACTATGTAGAACACAGTGGTATTTTTCTGTGCAAGAAATGTGTTTATTTCATTTTGACCCCATCACATAATCTTGACGCACAGGTGTGGAGTGAGGTGAACCAAGCTGTGCTGGACTATGAAAACAGGGAGTCGACACCGAAACTGGCAAAACTCTTGAAGTTACTGCTGTGGGCACAGAATGAGCTGGACCAGAAGAAGGTGAAATATCCTAAAATGACTGACCTTAGCACAGGCACCATCGAGGACCCTAAGTGAACGTAGCGTCCAAGAACAACCACCTTCCACGTCCCCTTAATTTATGATCAGTCAGTGACTGTGTGACAACCAGGTAACATATATGTATAAACAAATGCTACTTTTTTTCATGTTTCATTCATGAGAAGTAAGATTTAACCCATTGTGCAGAGTGTAAATTGCTGTATTTGCAAAGTGATAGAATTATTTAAATACTGATCCTGAATTTTGAGATATATCTTGGAGACGACAGAATTCAAATCTCTGTTTTATATTTTGTCTTTCTAAAGCCTAAGCCAGTAATATTTTTTATTATAATCAGTTTTCCCCACCTAGATCTTAAGTGACCAGAAAGGGAGATGGATGTGTATATGAACAGTGATACTGTCGCATGTGTGGAGCCAGAATCAGGGCTCTGCAGGATGGAGACAACGACTTTAATGCTAAAGTTACACTTTACATATTAATTATTATATTTCATGATTTTATTAAGGATAATATTTGGCGATTGGCTACAAAATGACTTAATATCTACGATGACATTTGATTATACCTCTACAAATAGTATTTGTCTGTGATGAACTGCCTCATAAATGTGTGTTTGAGAAGGTGACTGAAATCAGAGAAGGCCTTACTGAGCTGACCCTGTGGGCTTTTTGTGAGTTTAACAACCCCCAACATGATGACAGTGTTTGGTCTGGTTTTATGTTACATGGAGGTTGATGTTGCAGTAACGATCTGCCAGTCTAATGCAGGATTTGTACGCTGCTTGAGAGAAAGGACTGCTAAGAAATGCTAATGAATGAGGGAGGGTGGGGTGGCTTTCATTTATGGCTGGTTTCTATAAACTCTCATATTTAAAATCCATTCAGACTAATTTTCTTCATTAGCCTTGTTGATGATCATCAGCAATGATCAAAATTGTTAAATTTGGAATCTGAACTGAACTGCATTTTTCCATTTTAGGAGTCATTGGTATTTTCACTTTAAGTGCATGTAAGTGTATGTTTATTTTTTGTTTACTTTTATAAAAACAAATTTGCTGCTAGTTGTCTATTGTCCATCAGTTTCTTTTAAAGTTGTATTGTCCGAGTAGATATTGGCTTCGACAAATACTAAGACACAGCGGACTCGCATCCCTTTTATTATTCAACATTTTTAAGATCAGATTTGCAGATATTAAAATAAACAAAACTTTTGTGAATGACAAAAGAGCTGTTTGTGTGCGTTTATGTAATTCCTAATTTATAAGGGATAGCCTCTGATATTATGTTATTTCAAGCTTTCGATTTTCCTATAAAACCTAGCAATGCCTTTACAGTAAAACAGGAAGCTTGAAAAAACGAAAAACAATGTTGGCAAATGTCATACCCAGTGAAACCACCAGGAAGTCCTCCGCTGTGTGTGCAAATACATCCAGGTGCCTATTTGAGTTTTGCTCCAACAAGTTTCACCAGTTTGCCCGTCTGTTTAAGCGAATGCAGCACAGAAGAGCTGCTCAGATAACAGGAGTTTTCTGTGAATGGCTGACGAGAACACAGCAGGAAACAACAAGACTGATCTCAGTGACTGTCTGTTGGATCTTAAGATTTACACACCTGATGAATCTACTGAAAAGGAGCCAGAAAACCAAAACCTGTGGCCCAGGTGAGACTTGTAGAGACTTGGATAAGTAAAACATGCCTTCGTATGATTCCAGACTACATCACATGGTGCATGATTTTGCATAAAGAACAGAATGTGAACTATGTTCACTGACAAACACAAATGTATAGTATCTATCTTTATATACTTTCATACAGACGTGATGATATTTGATTAATTGATAAGTTTATTGACAGAAAATTATGAAGTAATTATTTTTATAATCAATTCTTTTTTTTTCTGTAATTTTAAAAAGCCAAAGTTAAAGTTCACTTGTTTCAGCTTTTTAAATGTAAATTTCTTGTTTTCCTTATTTTTAGGGCAAGTAAGTGTAACATGGGATTCTACAATGCTCAAACATTTCTAAACTGTGTGTTGTGAAATCTATATCACAGTAGATTTAACACTATAGATTATGTTGGGGACTTTGTCCAGCAGGAAATACTTGCTCTGAAATTCTTCATTCATCTGTAATTTGCCACTTGGTCAAAACTGTGTGGTTTTAACCATGTGGTAGTGGCTAAAGGAGGCACTGAAGACACTCCAACACACTTTTCATGACAGGTTAACAGGGTGTGTATGTAAGGAGGTGAGCAGGATAGAAATGATACCAAAGTTTCTCAAAACAACAGTGGTGGGATTATTCAAGCTGGGGGGTGTTCTGCCTGTTGTGCATTTCGATACCTGCACTGAATTGACCACACCCTGACCACGGAAAAGTACTACCACATTCTTCTGAGACGTACTGTACCTTCTGGTTTGCATCTTTGTGGTCAAGTATTCATACTGCAGCATGATAATGATGTCAAACACACCTCGGTGCTTTGCATGAACTAGTTGAAGACCAAATGAGACAAAGAAGGGCAGACTTTCCTCAGCAGTCACCTGACCTCAGCCCCTCTGAACATTTATGACACCTCATCCCTGAGACAGTCATAAGGTGATGCACACCATCAAGTTAAAATAACCACATACCCAAAGACCATGTTATTTTAGCACGTCATGCTGACTGACCACGATAAACACTGAACATAGCACTACACACTGCAACCTCACAGAACTGGTTATAGTGTTAGACTAGAATCACCTTGTTCTATAATTACAGCTGCTTTGGTGACAGTTCGCACTGTAATTGTTCTCCTTCACACTTACAGACCCGTGGCCCAAAAATGGATCCCTATGCTGTTTATCGGCACTTGCCTCCTCTACAGCGCCAGGATGGCCATGCCAATCTGTGCCGTCTCAATGGCCGCCACATTTCACTGGAGTAAGATTGATTCTGGGCTGGTCCTGGGTGGATTCTTCTGGGGTTACTGTTTCACACAGATCCTGGGAGGACATGTCAGTGACAAGTAAGCTAATCAACTCATAAAATGATGTAGCATCACTTCACATGATTTAATGAATGATAACACCTTTAATATTTATTATCAAGTAAGGTGAAAGTCCAAGAACGTGTATGTGTTTGTTGCTGTAATAGAGTGGGAGGAGAGCGCGTCCTGTTCATTTCTACAGTCTTGTGGGCTCTGATCACAGCTGGGACCCCTCTGCTGGCCCAGCTTGGCTCTCACACCCTCGCTCTCATGACTATAGCCAGATTTCTAATGGGACTACTGCAGGGTGAGTACTGCAACTGTTCCAATATGGAAATAAAACCTTAAAGGAGCAACACATTGGGAAGAATAATTGCTCACTTTATGCAAAGATCTGGATTGGAAGATTTATACTGCTTAAAACAAAGGCAAGTTTAAATGACTATTTTCATCAGTATTTTTGACAGATTTAAAATTTTGCTTTTATTGTCTTACAGGCGTCTTTTTCCCATCTCTGGCTAGTCTTTGCTCACAGCGTGTAGTGGAAGGCGAGAGAGGGTTTTTGATGAGCATCATGAACAGCGGCACTCATCTTGGGTATGCTTTCCAAACAAACATGCACACACAATGATCTACATACAGACACATTATTTATTTATGTGTGGTCTTTTGTTCTTTGTTGGTCTTTCAGAACATTGTTAGCAGGGGGTATGGGGTCCCTGTTGCTGGACCAATACGGCTGGGAAAGCATGTTCTACGGAGTTGGTCTCCTGTCTGGACTGTGGGCACTCATTGTTTGGCAGGGTTTATTACAAGGTATCCATGAATAATGAAGTGTCTTAAATTATTTGAGTATGAAGAATGACTTCCTTCAGGTCCCTGTAGAGACCTGTTCCTCCAGCCTGTCCACCATTTTGTTCCTGACTGAAATATTTTAACATCTGTAACAACTATAGGATGAACCGTGATGTGCCACAGTTACATAACTAAAAGTGTGTTTGTAAATTGTTTCTGAATGACGTAAATGTGCAATCTCTGCCTCAGGTGACGTTACTGCCAAGCAAGTGGAAACAAGTAATGGCTCCGAATGGACTTTGTCAAAAACACACTGGCTGAGTCTTTTTAGGAAGCAGTCTGTCTGGTACAGCTCATACATTCTTTAATGCTTCACTTTGCACTAATGATTAACTTATTGGCCTAACCCTGTCTCACACTATCTCTTTCATTGTCATCCTCTCTCTAAGGGCCATGGTCTTTGCTCACATGTGCATGTGCAGCACTTGTTACACGTTATTGTCATGGTTACCAACATACTTCAAAGAATCATTTCCACATGCCACGGTATTTGTTTTCTCCACCATATGCTGTTATATAGCATTTAAACGTGCTGGACTGTCCTTTACATAGTTTCAAATTGGCAATCAAAGCTTTAAACATAAATATTGATGAAAGTCCATATCAGAATTGGTCCTTGTCCTTCACACTGTCTGTTCTTGCAGGGATGGGTGTATAATGTAATTCCGTGGCTAGCTGCAATTCCATCAGCGCTTGGTGGTGGATACGTTTCAGATTTTCTCATCAACAGAGGTATTTAAAATATGTTATGTGGAAAAGTTCCTTGTGGTTTGAAGTCAGTTACAATACCTGGCATTAAAAAAATCCTTTTCTTCGGTAGGACATGATGTAGCATCCGTGAGAAAGTTAATGCAAGTAAGTATAAAAAAACTGTTGTGATTTGTCCCGACTAATTACATGTTGGTGGTGCTGCAACTTTTGCAATTTGTTTCGAACATGTGCCTACAGAAGCTTTAAAGCTTCCCCAGCAGAACAGATCAAGTACTGGGCTACGTGCCTCTGATGTAAACAAATGACTGATGAAAAACCTTCGACTACTTTATTATTATTACATTAACATCAATCAACAAGTGAAAACAGACTCCAGTCCTGTGTTCTGAATTTTGATTATGTTGTTGTTTTTGTGTTATTTATTTCAGACTGTACCTTTAACTATTTTATGTGCATGTCCCTCTCTCTCTCTCTTCCTTCTCCTTAGTTCTTTGCCATGGGTGTATCAAGTGTATTTTTAATGCTCCTGTCTAGACCCGTCACGTTTACCTCTGCTGTGACTTTAGTTTCTGCTGCTGTGGGTTTATCCACCTTCTCCAGTGGGTATGTTCCATGTTTAATCCAATTCTGTCTGTGTTTAATAAACTGTCACCTCAAGTGATTCTTATGGCAAGGTTTACAAATGTCCCTAAGCAATAACTCATCTAACCAAACACACAGTTGATTCAAAGTGTGTTACAACACACAGACAAAATCTGAACAACAACAATAAAGACAGACAAGCACATACACACTGGTTGTACTGATGTCTTTTAATAGTTTGGGATTAAAAAAAAAAAGAAATGTTACAGGCTTTGACCAAACACTTGTCAATATGATCAAGACATTGTTGGTTTTGGTCTTTTTGTGGGAAAAACCAAAATATCACTATAAGACTTGTCCTTCAAATTAACACTTTTTTTTTTATGAGTGAGTCAGTTATTAATTTTTGTTCAAAGTGTTGCAAACTTTACAGTGTCTTGTTTGTAGTTTGTAAAGGCGTTTCCATGTGTTACAGTGGTGTGTCTGTGAACGTACAGGATCTCACCCCATCATGTGCAGGCGCTCTCTATGGTGAGCTTCTAGCATCTTACATTTCAATTTCATTACTCTGCACTGATGTTGGAGTCTTATGATTAATTTAAATATGATTTAATCAGTATTCCCTTTCTTCCACAGGTTTTATGAATATGCTGGGTGCTTTTATGGGTATGTATAGAATTGTATTGTGTCTGAAATAAAAAAAATTCAGTTTTTGAAACTGTATCTGATTTCTAAACGTTTATTTCTCATTCCTATGACTGCCACTGATGTCTTCCTGTGTGTTGCACAGGACTGGTGCTGGTCTCTTTGTCAGGCTACCTGATTGAGGTCACCCTGTCGTGGGCCACAGTTTTTTCGCTCGTCACATTAGTGAACACCACAGGTCTTGGGATCTTCGTGTTCTTTGGAGATGCTCGTCGTGTCGACCTACATCATCACAGCCAGGTTATTGTTATTTGACCAGTTAGTATCTGATTTATGAGCATCATCTGATTGTTCAGAAACTGGCTGAATCACACAGAAAATATTCTGGTCAGAGAGAATCGTAACACTGACTCCTCTCTCTGAAAATGAAGTAACATGGATATTGTAAGTTTTCATTCAGTTGTGCCTACTGAATTAACTTTGGATAAAACTGTCTGCTACATGTGAGCTGCACTGTACTGATGTTTGAATGTGTGAATGTTTATTGTAGATGTTTTGTAGATGGTGTTTTTTTATCCACATAGAACTGTTTACATAAATAATAACAAAATGCAAGCTGCTGATCACTGTTTACTGTATCTAAAAATGGCACATCAGGCGAATTACTGCCAAGATCTGTTGGGATGAAGGAAAGAAGTCAGAGTTGTTTACATGAGAGTTTGACAGTTTCGGCCTGTAGAGAAAAATAAAAGCTGAACATACAGTTTGATTCTGTCCAAAATATGAGGAAATTGATTGTTTAAAATAAAATACCATGAAAACACCAAAACTAACAATAAGTGATATATTTGGCTCTCTGTACTTTCTGACTTCTCTAAAAACCTTTTGCTAAAATCTGGGAATCTGAATTGCAGTGGTGCACGTTTGAAGGACTGATTCAAAATAAACTACAGCACATGTTGATTATCATGAGGAAACTTCATTCACTGAGATGCTTTTAGAGCAACAATGAAACTCTGTTGCACATATAAATAAGATTCAGTCTTCGGCTGCACAGACAAAACATGCATAGTTACATTTGGCTCGTCATGGGATCAATAACAATAGTAAAAGTATAAGATATACTAGACTCATTGTTCAATCATTTAACTTCCCACTATTGTGGACGGTTTGCTGGCAGAGTCATTTTAATTTAAATTAGAAATTATGCACTGTTTGATGTGCAGTTAGCCAAAATGTGTAGTTCTTTTATATCAAATGTAAGGCCATGAATGAGTGAAGGGAAACAGAGAATTGTCCCAAAAGATTTAACAACTGTTAAGTTCAGTCTCTGCTGTTTTCTACATTTTGGCTATGTTGTTTATAACATGTCACAATTTTGTACACCTATCAGTGTTTGTGATATATTGATATATTTATCAAAGAACTTGCTTAATTTTCAGAAACATCCTTTTTGGTCAGAAAATGTTTGTTTTCTGTGTATGTTGCTTTGGTTGAATAAAACATCTTGAATGACAAGTGTCATCCAGTTTCCTTGAAACCAGCTTGACTGGCACTGTGAAGAGGAACAGCCATGACTCATCCTAACAGCAAGTTTCCTTCATATACTGCATATTTTCTTCAAGCTAAAGGCCTGGGTAGAGTTTAATGCCCAAACAGTGCATGCTGGGAGGTCTGCTAATACAATGATTAAACAACAATTTTTAAAAAACTGATGAATTGAGTGAACTCTCAGAAATTCATTCATTTTCACAAATTTCACAAATTAGTAATCAGTGTACTCTGGCCACTTTAGCTGCATTATATCACTTATATCACACAGAATTCACGGTTCCATCAAGTCGTCCTGTTAGTTTTACGCCAGATGTAACCGGATGCGTCGTTGTGCTCTTGGAGTAATTTTGTTAGGCTGGCAACATCATTTAAAAACTGCATTTTTTATTTACTCAGGTTTTCTTTGTGTAATACTAAAATTTGTTTCTGAATCATTTAAATGTGACAATTATGCAAAAAACAAACAATCAATCAACCAATAAGAAAAAAATCAGGAAGACTCCCCAAGACTCGGATGTGTAAAAGCAGAGGAGTTCCCCTTTAAGGAGGCCATTTTCCCTTATATTACTGCTGTTTTGCACAAATCTAATGAGATTGCAGTAGGAAAAATGTAATTGAAGGACATTCACAGAAGGCAGCTGGAGGAAAGCTCCTGTGAGAAAGTGCCATGTTTGAGTTCTCCATCGATTCGCCGCGGATCCGGCTTCAGGACCCCGGTCAGCGCATCATGCGTCCGCAGTGCCAGTGCAGCCGGCAGCAGACCCCATACATTATGTTAACCCGATCTGCCAGACGACTTAATGGGGGCAGCATTCAGCGTTTGATCACGAAAACTGGGTCCACGCCATGACGTTATAGCTCCAGCCTATGAGGACTGGGATGTGAAAGCCACACGCAAATCAGGATGGGTAAGCTTAATGTGGAGAAATGTCAAACATCCAGAAAAGCAAGGACTAGTCAGTTAGCGTCTATTTAAACACTAAGGCAGAACAAAACTGAAGCTATCTCTGTCTCTGACTGGACACCAGCAGCGGGCCTGTGCGCCCGATTCAGCTGAAAGCGACGGCGGCGCGGCGGACGGCATTGTTTGGCCTGCTTTACTCCACGGATCCACATCTCTGCTTAAATCACAGAAAGCAGGGATGTTTCCACGGAGCTGTAGACCTGAAAATCAGCTGCATGTTGCGGAATGAAGGCGCGCAGCTGCACAGTGCTGGAGCTGGACAGGAAACACTGGACAGTTAATGTCAGGCCGCACAAGATGAAGGGACGAGAAGAAGCAGCAGCAGCGCGGGGTTTGATGCAGATTGTTTAAATAGATAAATCGTATTTTGAGGAATGTGAAATATTGCGCTGCAGTGGTGCCCTAAAATCATTCATGTGCAGATGTGTTTTTTTATTCCGTCAGGTGCTCGTACAGCTCCTGCACCTGGATTCCCGCTCCTCGTGTTCACGGCGGACCTTGATTTATTAGCCATACAATTAAGGCACGCGGTGAATGCCAAGAGAGGAACCCACTCTGCATCATTCATGAAGATGGAGGGATTTACTGGGAAACATCTGCAGAAAGGGAGCGAACATCTGCCTGAGCTCACAGGAACAAAGGCTTCCTGTCGCCCGTGACCCATTTTCTGTCCTGCAGGTTTTGTAATTTCATAAGCGGTTACTTTTTGATTACTGTCTTACTTACTCATCACCAGCTGGGTCTGCACCAGACATGTGTGGAGCAGTTCATCTGTAGGTTCGGGTTCTGGTGACAAAACAGCCAATATCAAGACTGCAGCTAAATATTAATTATTAATTAAGCAGTTATCTAATCCATTTGTCAAATACAGTAAAATAGGAGCATCCACCGGTTTACAGACAAATGACTGGAGCTGCGACTGCTGCTACATAATTCGATTAGTTTATTTGATCGATCTATTTCCAATAATCTAACTGATAACTGATCATCAGTGCATCATTGCTGCCTCTCAAATGACAGGATTTCTTTCTTTTTTATATATATTTATAAATTAGATGTCTTTGGGATTTGAACTGTTGGTCAGACACAAGCACAAAAAGCAAATCATTAAAATGATTGATAACTTTTGAAAGAACAATGGGTTATTCGATAGAATAAAAAAGCTCTAGTTAGTTGCAGCGCTGTGGAGTTTAAC
>OMLM01009639.1:88883-99840 GCA_900302695.1 Helostoma temminkii | reverse complement strand
GAATAATCAATTAATCAACTGATTATTTTAGCTATAAGAGACACAGATACAACAGAAACTGGTGAAATGGTCATCTTCAGTATTGTATTAATAAAACTCACTTTAATGTAATTAATAATGTTTAAAAATAAACAAACATTTAGTGCTACTCATAATCCATTGATTGGTATGACTTCACCTTTCAGTCATCTCTCATGACCTACAGTGGCTGTAACGTGTCCTCAGGTATTTTACACTGTCAGGACTAAATTTAATTATGTGAACTGCGACTGAATCTTGCATTTCTGTTTATGATGGATGTAAATATTTGCAGAGGGGACTTTAAAAATCAAGCCAGCTGTGGTATTTGGCTTCAGGAGAAACAGACAAAATTTGACTATTAAAGATTTTTACCTCTGTCTACTAATTACTATTGGTGTTGAAGTTGGCAGTAGTTTATTATTATACACATTAATATGTCAATTATGTCCAGTTAATTTGACCGTACCATTTGTTAACTCATCTTACCACCTTCTTTGAGTGTGTGTTTGAGTCTAGACCTGCCCCTGGTAAAACATATATATATATATATATATTCATGTTTCTAATGCAGATAATAAATATTCTGTGGTCAGAACAATCACAAACTATCAGCTGTGTATGAGAGTGTTGTTGCAGTTTGGGGAACTGCAGTAAAGAGGTATGTTGAAACTAAAACAATCAAAAGGTTTCCTGTGAAATAATTTCCAGGGTGTAAAGTCTTTTTAAATTTTGTGGTTTAACACTGTGTAAATAAAACAGACATTATAAACTATACTGACAATAATAGAAGAAAGGCACAAAAACAGATAAGTATATCTTTAATAATGAACATGATCAACTCTAAGAATGTGACAGCGACCTCTGATACAACAGATAATTTCAGGGGTGACTTAAAACTTTTTTTGTTGCATAAATTTTCTATATTCCAATATTGTTATATAACTCTGATTGCTCCACAATCACACTCCCTCTCTTTTCTTTCACTCTTGCATACACATACACACAATACAGCAAGCAATAAAAAAAAGAAGTCACAAACATATACCGTTTAGGCTAGTCTCTGGGTTTTCATACACTTGACGATAAATCAGTATTAAGTATAATGCTACAGTTTACATTTTGAGGCGATCTCAGTTAGAAATGCAGATACATTAAAGCTTATATTTTCTGAGGATGATGTGGACAGGCTATAGTTAATTATATCCAATGCAAATTATGAAAATGCCAGGATTAATGATGAATTTAACAAAGAACAAGTAACACAAAAGAACAAAAACAAAGAGACAGGCCTGGCTTAAGTTAAAAAAGCAGTACATGCAACATTACCTCCATAATTTCATAAACAGAGACCCCTATTGGTACAGCTGAGAACAGAGGGAAATAAAAACCACGGTAACAGAAATAGACATAAAGGAGACTGTGCTGATAAAAACTTAAACTTGTACAGTATGTTTGTATTCCCATCTATAATGAAGAAAGAGAGGGACCACCTTTAAGAGCATTTGATCTCTAGACATCTTTTCCCTGAATCTCTAGCTGAAAATTTTGAGGTACAGTACTGGGGGAGACGTTTCATTTACAGTACACTACCGCTGAAAATAAATGTTAAGGCTCCACTCTGGAGGGAAAAGAAAATCCCACATTTTCTCCACCTAATGTTAAATTTAAATCAGTTGTAAGCCAGGTAATACGTTTTTCAAAATATTTTTCTAACATTTATGCTTTCTAATGTCACAAACTTGCACGATTATGTCTACGCATACAGAAACTTTCAGTGTACACATTCCTCCACCAAAGTAAGACGCCCCTCATCTGAAAACAACAAGGAGCATTATACGAGTTCTTTTTTCTTCTGATAATATAAAATACAACTGGCCACACACAGATAGCAGACATTTGTCAATAAAGTGTTGTTCACTCATTAAGATCAACCGATACGAGCACTTAACATTTCTCCAACACACAAACCACAAAGTGAACAGTCACTGAATATCAGCAGCATGATGTCAAGAGATTTTCAAAACAGACGTGCAGATATTTATATCTAGATAAGAATGCAAGTTCTGGGGTAGCAATAGTAGAAGGCTAAAAAATACAGGAAAAAACAAGAAAATATAGATTATTGACGTGATTCAACTGATGGAACTAGCTTCATCCCTGCACACATCTTTAAGTTGGGGAACCAGGAGCAATGTGGCTCAAAAGTTTGACATGGGCCAAAGTCAACAAAATTAAATAGAAAAAAATATCAGTTCTCATTTTCTTTATGTCCTTTCAGCACATCCACCGAGCATCAACAGGCTTTCAGAAGCCGTCTTCTACTGTTCACTTCTGACGATCCTGGATAGAGGGGGAATAAAAACCGAGAAATTATCAGGCAGGTCAATCAAAATAAGACAAATCACCTGTAATACTGCAGCACACATTTCTATATTGCTCTAAATTAAACTAATGGATCGTTCAATATTATCATGAACTGACTTTTAGTGGAATTACATTCTGATGATTTGACCACGTTATGATTTTATGTTGTCAGTTTATTATAAATTTTAATGTTTTGTCTAATATAATGAATGAGGAGTAATAAATACAATTTGTACACATTTGCTATAATGTGATATATTTCACTACAACTATCGAGAAAATATTCATATCAAAATTCTCATCTCAGCAACTAAAGATAATAGATTTTACCTGATCAATTCGAGATCGGCTCTGTATTGAGGAAGGTTCATAGCTCTGTTAAAGAAGAAAAAAAAACCTCACTGAAAATTCATATTCATCAATATTGTCCCTTTTGAATACAGTGTTTAAACATTTCATCAGGAAATTCTCCAATCAATTTAAATCTTTGTACACATAAAACCAAAAAGAATGACAACCGACAAATGCTGAATTATTAAGAGATGTGGAGGGGAGAGCAGAAAGAGAGGGGGTACTGTCGTTTTATTTTTTCTTTGTTTTGTTAATGGGGGTCGTCTGAACTGAGAGTCTTTCATTTTTGCTTACTCCTGCTTTACATTTTATTTGAGTCTTCCTTACTGAGATTTTAAAAAGAGCTTAAAGTTACATCAAGGTTGTCACTAAGGTGTTTTTGACAGTGGAGCTGTTTGTCACATCTGTATTTTCCTCATCACAAGAAGGCAGGAGAAACATAATGCCAAAAAATATAAATATATAAATAATACTTTAGACTTTCAGCAGTAATTTTCATACACTAATAAATATCTAGTATTCTCAAATTTCAAAGTGTTATGGCTAAAGGAAATGAGTACCTTTTTCACAACCTCCTCCTCCTCCTGCTTCTTCTCATAGTGGGAAAAGTCATCAAAGATGGAGGTGGTGTGTTTGTACTGGGCGATAATCTTGAGCACCTGCTTCGCCTTCTCCAGAGGAACCTCTTGTGTGTCACGTGAGTTGGTGACTGGCTTGTTGTCATTGTTCTCCAGGCGGATGTGGCGCAGCTGGCTATTAGGCACGTCTTTAACAAACAACCAGTTCACATCAAACTTGCCCTTCCACTTGTCCTGTGCCCAAACGCCAGCACTGGTTCCATAGTCCACCGGGGAGCGCATCTCTGCCACACCACAAAAATGGCCGCTGCCGTTAACACTGAACAACAAGTAGACAGGACCTTTAGAGTTCATCGCCCTGTAGGCCGAGTCCAAGCGCTTGTTGCCGTGCTCCGTGCTGCACCAGATGGAGTACTTGATGGAGCGATGGATGTCGTCCTCAGAGTAGCTTTTGATGATGAACACACGGCCGTTCTTCAGGTTCCAGTCAAAGTCCTTGGGGTTGTAGCTGTGGGCTGCTCGCAGCTTCTCTAACACAGGGTGGGAATCTGATCCCAGCTCTGAGGGCACTCCCCCTCCCCCTCCACCTCCGTTACCTACACCACCACCACTGGAGGAGCCGCTGCTGTCCAAGCTTCCACCACCATAACACAAGTTGCGGTTGCGTGGTGCTACCCAGCGAGTCTGAGGTGCTGGGGCAGAGCTGTGGTTCTGGTAAGGCTGAGGAGGAGGTGGACCCTGCATGGTCATCTGCTGCACGAGGGACTGGGCAGACTGTAAGGACTGTTGAAGGGAAGGTAGAAGACTGGGAGCATGAGAGTGCATTGGAGCCTGATGCTGTTGGTGATGGTGGTGGTGAGGCAGTGGAGGGGCCATCTTAGTAGTAATGCCTTTACTATCCCACGTGTCAATGTCTATGTTGTGTTTCAGGGCAGGTGGAGGCAGAGCTCCTCCAGCCATGGGTGTGCCAGACTTGTTTTTGGTCTTTTGTTGCTGCAGCTTGGCAGGTTTACTGGCAATAGCAGCCCACGATGTAGGTTTCGGAGGGGGCATTCCAATTGGTGTGCCACCGTTGCCTGTGGCAACTGCTGCAGCTACACTGCCACCTCCACCAATCACAGAGCCCGCACTCTTCACACCCGAGCCACTCCCTGTCACATCTCCACCTATTTTTAGGCCCAGCATGCCCTGCTCTAGGGTGTTCATGCCTGGAGCCTTGCTAAGGGTGTCACTATGGAAACCTGTCTGACCATCAGGGATTAAGGTACCTCCTAGAGAGCTGGGTGGGTAGCTGTAACTTCCCCCATAGGCTGAACTCTGAGTCTGCTGGCCCTGAGAACCACTGGTGCCCCAAGCAGAGAAGGCCGGGTTCTCTGGGAAAAAGTTAAACCTGTGAGGATAGATGCTGCTGCTGAGCCCACCCGGCTGCCCAAACACTGTATCATGCATGAAGTGATGGTCTCCATTGCTGAGGGGGGCATAGGGTGTCAGGTAGGGAATTGGTGGGTCACCACCTGTAGACCAAGGCGCCTCACTAAGAGGGTAAGGAAATCCAATGGAAGGGGCATAGTAGCTGGACAGGTAAGGGTCTGTCATGGACTGATAGCTGTTACTCTACAAACAGAAACAGAACAAAGATCATTTGTGCAGCCAAAAAAAATACATTAGAATAGAACAAAATCATTCAAATACACAGGTGTTGGCCTACCTGGTTGGACTGGCCAGTGAGATAGGGCTCAAAGTCACTGTCATGGACTGTATCCTTCTGATGGAGAGAGCCATTTTGCACAGAAACTGGAAAAGCTGCAATAAAATTAAAAAGCTGTCAAAACTGCACCTCAGATTTTAAAAATAGTTCCGAACAACCTAAAACACCTGCAATGTGCATCTGCATAGATCCCTGTAACTTTGATTCAAAAATAACACCAATATGTGCACACCAGAAATATGCATATACTAATAACATAAGCATAACTATTAACAAATATTAAATCTTTCCCATTAATGTGTTTATAACATTTCATTAACTGTGCATCAACCAATACTTCTAAAGTTACACTAAACCTTCAGCCAGAGAACTATGGGTGGTCAACATCAAAATAAATGATGTACAGTGATGTACAGAAAATACATGATGCTGTCTATGGTTGAGCAGAGAACTGTTGGATACACTTATATTTTAGAAGGACTGAACTGATAATCTCCCCTCATTAATGTTTATTTCTGCTTATGGTTATAAAACAAATATGAATCATAATATACAGTGATGCAAAGCTACTGTTGGAATGCAAGTACTGTAGATGATGTTGACGTATTGACAACAATACATGAGTGAGTTATGCCAGACGCAACATTTCTGTAAAAGGTTGTAGATGTTTTATCTATGATAAAATACTGTCATGTCTCATCAATCCCTAATTCATTCTACAACATGACAAAGACCCCAAACGTACAGCCAGAGTCTCTCCAATATCTCCATAGACACGAGGAAGACTCTCTCACACATTAGTAGTAGTATGGCACCCACAGAGCCCAGCTTGAACCACTCACCTGCCAAGTACCTTGGAAAACTGTACACAAATGTATGATTTAAGAAAATCTTGTCACTTTAGTTTTGGTGCTAGGTTAAATACATTTGCACAGTACTGGATGAGGCATCAGTGGCAGCCATGCAGTAGACTCTTAAGTGTGCTAAACTCTTTACTCATGTCATCTTTAATACAACAACATCTGGAGGTATGCTGAACCAATTTTTTCTTACCTTTGCTTGCATCTTGTCCTTTTGATGTCTTAGTAGTCATATTGAAAAGAGGAATGCATGTGAAGGGAGGAGAACAAGAAAGCCACGCATGGGTCACGATTGTTATTCAAGTCATCAATCATCATCCTATAAGTACACACTGACATGTACTCAAACAGTTGCTCAAAAAAACTGGCTCACAGTGTTGCTACGTCTACCAGCGACTAGAAGCTGTGGTCCAGGCCTTCATATTTTGCAAGCAGACATCAGTTTTATTTAGCTATCTTCCTCTCCTACTGGCTAACTAACCTAGCTGATTAGCTGGCAGTTGTAGCATAGTCTTCAGAGTGGGATGCACACACCGCACATCTCGCTTCCTATGTAAAAAAAATACATATCTGAAGCTAGGCGTTTGTACTTGCTGCTTACCTGAGGGTCAATGCTAGCAGCAGACATCATTCATGCACCAGGTGTTGTATTAAACCCTGACAATACGCACAGTGTGGACGCTGCACAAACTCCGCTCTGTGGTCAGGCTAATAGCTGGAGGAGCTCTCTGTTGCTCTGCGTTACTTTGCTAACAGTTAAACAGTTAGCCACAGCCGTTAGCCGGTGTCTCTGCTCGGAGCGGTCACTTCACTTGTCGTAGCCCTGCTGCCACTCCGCGCTTTCCTGTCCACATTAATCCAACGGGGCTTCAATCCGCTCCGAGCCCCTCACCATTAAATTAAGACCCGTCCAGCCTCGGTAGCTGCGCTCACTGGTAGCTTCATCCGGGAACTGCGGGCAGAAGTGACGCAGTGACGTTACGTGCCCCACGGATTCTTCTTCTTCGGCTTTTTACGGCGTCTTGAATGTTGTATTACTGCCCCCTTTTGGTTGTAGCTCTCTTTAATGTACACACTTCTCTGTTTTGTTGGTTGGTCCGGTTACTGGGACCCAAAATATATACATTCATTTATTGCCTGTGCCACTTCAGAAACATTTAACCCCCGTAAGTATTTTCATATTGCAAAAAACTTTATAGAGTCACTTCTACTTTCTCAGTGTAACCATTTTTAGCCTTTTTATTGTGTAGCTATGCACTCAGTGAGGTCAAGATATTTTCTGCTTCTAAGTACATAAATCTAAGTACTAAGTACATGGCAACAAAAAGGCTCCAGTGAGCATGAAAACTGTGTATTTTAATTGGTAAACGCTAAAATGCGTTTACCAATTAAAATACACAGTTTTCTGTTTATCTACTTAAATGTTATCTTTATGTGTGTGGAATATTACTGGGAAGTTATTTTAACCAAAACACTGCAATGATAATAGATTAATTGATGGGCCAGTATAAAAAAATATATTTTTAATTAATCTTTGTAAGTAATTGTCATTTATTTGGAATCTACATCATTTGGGGTAACATCCCTTTAATAAAAAGAGAAGAAGAAAAAGATTTTAGAGAGCCAGTAATGAATATAAACAGACAAGGTTTGGGCGACACAGACAATTTTAGCAGGATCAATTAATTTCTGGTTTTGGTCATGTCCTGGCATTTGTTGAAAATAACAAGAATCATCAGACGTTGAGGTGAGGTGCTAATACAAGCTATACTGTAGATGTGGTTTAATTACTACATGTCATACACTACACAACGGTGGATTTTCCCTTATTGAAAGGACAAACATGAATAATTTATACATTTTACAAAAAAAAATTAGCTATTTTTTTAAGACACATTTTTAGACAGCTTTTCTTGAGTGCTTTGCACACACACACACACACACACACACACACACACACACACAGATAAACTAAGCCCATTACTTTTACAACACTGAAAACACATTATCAATAGGCTCATGGATTTTATACAGTGACGTAGTGGAATTTCTTGACTCTGGACAGTGTGTACAGCACAGTGAGGTTCAGCATTTGTGACAGATGATTTATTGAGACCCAGGCCAAAGTTGATTCCAGTCTTCGGAATAGTTTCAGTTTCTGTCCAGTTCCTTCACTGATTTTCTCAGTGTTATTTATAATCTGAAATAAACAAACCAAAAAAAAAAAAAAACCCACACAGAAATATATGAGATATGGGATAAAACAATGAAGAAAAGTCACAGATAGATCAGTGAGAGGGATTGGCTGTGATACCTACCGATCATGTTTTTACACTAGAATAGCAACTGAGAGGGTTTAGTGGGATGATGAAATTCACCAATGAAATTAACTACAAGAAATGAAGAAAGAAAAACTTAAATAACTGGTACACCACACAAATATTCAGGGAAATTATACACATAAATGTAAAATATGTGAATTGAAAAGTTGCAAAAATGAAAATGATATAATACATGCAGATCTGCAGACATGCGGTTTCCTCACCATGGATTATGTAAACAAAAATCTGTCAATTCCATTTCATATTGTGCTACTTACAGTTGTCTTCCTCATTTGGAAAAGTGCTGACGAAATAGCAGGCATAAACAAATCCCAGGAGCTGCAGAAATTAATACAAAATTATACAAAATTATATAAGTTAGATAAAAAAATGTTTTTCTTTTCATTTTCTAAGCACAGTTTTGACAGCAAGGTCATGAAAAACTATCATGACTTGTCTTGGTGGTTTTTTTTTTAACAAAGTACATTAGGACCTGTCAACAACAGTAAAAGCAAAGTTGAAATTATAAATAATAATAATAATAATAATAAAAATAATAAAAAAGTACAACAAACTATGGTAATTCAAAATAGCAGCTGTGTGCAGATTGATAGGTTGTCATGAGAGTTCTGTACAAAATGGTACAAAATGTTATGTTTTTCATTAAACACATTGACAATGGAGACTCCATCAGTAATGTCCTAACAGTAATATTAAAAATACTTTTTGTTAACTGGAATATTTGGCCCTGAATCTAAAAAATGAACTACAAGTTGTAGTGGTTGTGGCATTTTTACATTGATTGACAGAAATAGAAATTCATACAATTGTTACAAAAAACCAGGGGCTTCACCTTTTGTAATATAACATATCATTTTGTAGCTTTTATTAATTATGTACCAAATCTGCTAATCCAAAATAAAACATTTGAACATGTCACCTTCAGATCTGTGATTTTTTTGTATATAAGTTCAGGCTGTAAACTAGAAAGTTAATAAAACAAACAACAATCACCGGTTAAAGCCCTAATCTGAGGTCAATAAATGAAAGTTATACATCACACAATACAGGTGTGGAACACAAACACCAGTGTGATACTCTGATGTTGCCTTCATTAAAGGTTTTACTCTGTGTTGTCCAATTTACAGTTTCTGTTGCTAAGCAACAGTTCATTTATGTGGGCGCAGATGCACATTTATTATTATTAAAACAATGTTAAATGATGAATGAATCTAGTTTCTGATTTAAGTTTTAAATGCATTATGGAGTACTTCTGCTACCATTGTTCTTGTTATTGTAATATTACTAAATTTAAACACAGGAATAATGTGCTGTGCAGACACTCACTGATATGAAGAGCTGGATGATGCAGTGCAGGACTTCTATGTACTGGTATTCCAGCCAGCAGCTCAGCACTGTGGTCAGCTCTGGGTTTTGCTGGTCCTCCCACACAGAGGAGGGAAGACCCTCACTGTGGCACCCGGGCGTGTTGTCCTTCCACCAGGAGCGATGTGACAACACTCCAAAGGAGAGTATATCACTGTCCTGCAGTGACAAAATAGTCAGAGCAAAGTTTTCAGCTCAGGTTTGTGTCATTATAGTGTAGTAAGAATAAGGTGTAACATGTGCCTTGCTTCCTGTCTGGGGCTGCAACTAATAATTATGTTAAATATTACTTAGGCTCCCTGTAAATGTGTTTAAAAATAAGCCATCAAGGAAAAGATTTAATTACAAATACTTTGGCAACATAGCATTTTGGTTTTGAGTTATCTGTTTATATCAGAAGCAACAACATCAAGAATTTAATACATTAAAAAGGAAAACATGACCCTGACTGGTTTAAAATTACAGCTTAATGATTCAGAACATTCATTTTCTTTTAAGTAATAGCTTAATTCAGTCATTATTTTACCACTTCCACTTATCTTACAATATGATGCTACTGCCGACGCTCACAAATAATCACTGTCATTATTTCATAGTAAGTTTATCTATCAATAGAGGCAAAATATGATGATTCAGTATCTCCTCAAGTGAAGACGGTAACATAAATGGCTACTGTCCCTAAAATGGCATATTTTGCAGCTGAGATCAGAAACACATTGTAAAGGTGTGTTATCATGTGTCTGTAACTGGAGACGGGTCCTGAAAGAAGCCTGTGACACAGAAAGAGCTGAACGCTGTATTTAGAGACTGTAGCTGTGGGGGTCTCTAATTATCTGACACTAACGTGGTCATTAGACTTACCTTTGAAAGCCCTCCCAAATCCAAGTAGAGACAGCTCACAAAGACATTCCAGCCAACCCATAACATCGTCCACAGCAGGTACTGAGCACAAATACAACATTACAGTCAAAATGAATGAAATTAACATTCCTTCGGTGTAATATAACATAATGTAGAGCATAAAGCCTGGAAATGAGGCCAAACAGCTCATCTGACTCTGCCAAAAGAAAACAAAATCCTATAACCAGCAACACTAACACTTTACAGCTTTTTAGATATGTGATTACACTGGACTATTTCATGTCTTTGGCAGCTGCATCTACATTACACAAATGAAACTCATATGATGCGTTTAATGGTAAGTGTGAGAGGTGATGATACATGGAGAGTAACTAAATACATTGTACTTTAACTATTCCATGTTCTGCAGTTTTATACTCTACTACATTTATTTTAAAGCTGGTCAGTGTTTATAGCATGAAAAAATTACACAGGCTCATAAAAGGTAATTAATTATTAAAGGTTAAT
>OMLM01009639.1:68457-88863 GCA_900302695.1 Helostoma temminkii | reverse complement strand
CGGGTTGTTCAAAGATTTATGACTCCTTTGAAAAAATCAAGTGTCTAACTGGGGTCCTTTGTCATTTTTAGACGTCCATGAGTTATTAGTAATGAGTTTTCCAAAGGAGCTGAACTACCTAACTGTACATAGAGTAGTCAAGAAAGTTCCACCTCAGGATGGACAAGTCAAGTCAAATGATGTTTAATATAATACTGAGTCATATTGGAGATTTTCCTGCAGAAAAAGTATTTTTGATAAAGACCAACTCCAAGAACAGGACTTGTAATGAGTATACAGATGTGAACACAATTGTTGGCACCTTTCTGTTAAAGAAAGAAAAACTCACAATGGTCACTAAAATAATAGTAAGTAAAAAATGACTGAAAATTAACTGGTGAAATTTAGACATTGCTTTTGAATTAGCTTCAACAGAAGTGATTCAACAAACAAACTAATAAAGATGGCCTGGACAAAAATGATGGTACCCCCAACTTAATGTTTTTGAGCCAATCACTGCGATCCATGATTTCTATAACTCTCATTGAGACTTCTGCACTTGTCAACAGCTATTTTGGCACAGTGAGCAAACTGCTCCAGCTGTTTCAGGTTTGAACGGTGTCTTCTCCTGACTGGATGTTTCAGCTCTTTCCACAGAGGTTCGATAGGATTTAGATCAGGGCTCATAGAAGGCCACTTCACAATAGTCCAGTGTTTTGTTCTTTGCCATTCTTGGGTGTTATAGCTTTGGGTCATTATCCTGTTGGAGGACCCCTGACCTGCGACTGGGACACTGGGCAGCACATTTCTCTCCAGAAAGCCTTGAGACTTCATTGATTGTAGCCTGCACAGATTCAAGACACCCTGTGCCAGACACAGCAAAGCAGCCCCAGAACATAACCAAGCTTCCTCCATGTTTCACAGTAGATACAGTGTTCTTTACTTCATTTTTGTGTCTGTGAATATTGATGTGACCTGCCAAAAAGTTCCAGTTTAGTTCCTTTTTTACTGAATTTTTTACTGAATCAAAAACAGTGTCTGATTTTCATTAGTTGATTTTCAGTAAATTTTTATTTATTATTACTTTAGTCAGTTTCACATTATTTCATTGAGTTTTTCTTTCCTGGAATCAGGACAGAAGAGTAGCAGAAGAGTAGCAACAATTGTGTCCACATCTGTACATTGTTGTATTGATACTATTTCTTTAAGAAGTAAAATCTCAAATGTGCATTTAATATTACACAGTGCTTTAAATCAGAGTTGGACTTACCATGATAATGTAGCGTGATCTGTACTGGATGGCACCAAACAGGCCCAGTATGACCATGATGATGTGGAAGAAGTTGATCATGATGGGAGCCCACTGGTATCCGAGGAAGTCGAACACCTGCCTCTCCAGAGCAGTTATCTGCAGGGTCCACATGAGGAGAAACAGCTTTTAGAGACCCTCTCATTCAACATGTTCAGTTTGTTATATGTGTCAGTCTCAGTTTATAGGACTGTGATCTTTTCACCTCACAAGTTCTCATAAGTTGGCAATGCAGCCGAGCCATGGGGGACAAAACGTGTGGGGGAAGAGACAGAGCGTTGTTCTTCTGAGGTCAGTCATGAATTGGGGGGGCAGGGTGGGAAACACAGAGGAGGACAAAGTGGGTGCAGCCCTTCATTGTAGTGGTTGTGGTGGTGAGCGGTCACTGCTTGCCATCAATGACTCTCTTTATCAAGCTTTTCATTAAATATAACTGGTTCAGTAAAAATGATTTCATTTCATTAGTGATTGATCTGCCAGTGGTTTGATCAGAAGCCGCAAGAGGCTTTTTGCTTTAAATAAAAAAGTATTTAAGTATTTTTTTTAAATTATGCAACAATTTATATCTAAATAAAGTAACTTTAAGCCATCAACAAATTGATTGATTTAAGAACCAATTGTTCAATCAGTTCTAATTTTTAGGTTTCATTTCAGTTTACAGTTTAGTTTAGTTTACCTAATATTATTCATCAAATACAGCATCAAACACTGTATTAAACTAGTGGTCTATAAGTGTTGTGTGGTGATTCATTTATTATTTTACATTGTTAGAAAAATATCAAAGGTAAAGTCCTATAAGCATCATTAAAGAAAGTTTCTTTTGTAGCAAACAAGAACTGTAAAACTGATCCGTTAAATTCATAAAAACATAGTTTTACTCTATAGTTTTGGTGATATTGGTTTGTATAAGTTATAAGAGAAGAAAGATAACAGCTGGCCTGATGTGTTTATGTCTTAGCATCATGTGTGAGAGAGAAAAACATCTTACCAACTGCAAACCACACAGGAGGATGAACATGCATCGCGCCGTGCAGCAGCCCATCTTCTAGTCCTCTCCGCTCCTGCTGGGTCTGATGTTGATGATGATGATGATGACGATGATGGTGTGAGTAGCAACCGTGGAGTGACTGGATAAAACAAAACTCAAACACAAGAGCCAAACCTGCGGAGCTTTAGATCCATTGCCAGACGTGCAGGGTGCACTTTACCTCAGGAGGACAACACGTAGGCCGAGCCTGAGTGAGAACTACAGAGAAGGGGGAGGGTAGATGTATGAGGGGCTGCTAATGCCACAGAGCAGCAGAAGGGGAAACCCTGAAGGACAAAGTCCGACCCAGTGACACTGCGGGAGCTCGGTTTTCCACACAAATCTAATTCACCTTTAACAGAAGTTCCAGAAAATATGTAAAGAGAAACATCCTGTGCCATTAAACTGCTGCAGAACAAGAGAGCACACAGGGCGCTATTATAACCTTTTATTTCGTCTGAGCGTCAGACAAATAAGCCACTTTCAATGTAGCACAATGTGTTTTCATTGTCCTACATTTCGCTCAAACTGGACCACGAGAAAAGTTTTTTGCTTAAGCAATATCTTTCTCACACCTGGTGGCTAAAGTCCTGACTCCAGACATTATTTCTAACAGTTACAGCGTCAACAGTTTCCCATCCTCACTTCTGCGCCTCCTGCTCTGTGGCACGGATGGACCCTCATACAGCAACACCGTCGTCTGCCACCTGATAGGTGCTTGTTCCTCTACGATGCTCTGAAGACACCAGCAGGTGGCGGTAATGGTAGAGGTGGAGGCTTCAAAGGTGCGTGAGCTTGTGTGAGAGCTGCGGGTCACAAGAGACAACAGTGGTGTCCCACTTTGACCGTGTCGCTGTAAAGCTCAGTGTGTCTGATGGCGTTACTTTTGATGTGTTTACCTTCGTCCAGCTTTCATTAAAATGGAAAAAAACAAAAATGTGTTTGTTGTAACTTAGTTCAAATCCACTGTCATGTTCAAATAAATGAATAAAGGCTCCTACAGAGGGTTTTAAGGGGACAGCCAATCAAGTCCTGTCTCAGAAAATGTTCGGGAAAGTAAAACAGTTCATTTAAAGACATGATTATTTTAGCAGCGCACTCCCGCTGGTGTCATTTGCATTGTGGGTGTTTAGGTACAGTTGGTTGTATCCAGCGGCTCTAAACGGTCGTTATAAGCCAGAGCTTTACTGTACACGCATCTATTCCCAGACCAGTCGGTCCATTCATCAGACGCACTTCCCTCTGCTTCCGAGAGGTGACGCTAGAATCAAAAGACACATTAATAACTGGGGGGTCTCCAGATCTGCCAGTGTCACATGGAAGCACGGTAGCTGTAACCGAGGGGATGCGAGTAGAGATGGAGGGGGCTTGAGGGACTGTGGAGGAGAAACCTGGCACTTGGAGATAATATTGGAGCTACAGCAGCTGCAGCGGCGGCAGACGCACGGGTTAGACACTTCCCAGCCTCCGTTCTGGCTGGCTGGGGAGCAGAGGAGCGCGGAGAGGGCGCACAAGAGGGTCAGCGGGCGCTCAGAGGATGCCACATGCAATATGCTGCATTCCCATTTTGTGAAGCCTACGAAAGCCGAGTTATCGCCTGTGATTGATTATGTTTGCGGGGAGCGCCTGGTCCGAGTGGAAGCAGAAACTGAAGGAAGCGACCAGGGCTGATGCTGCGCCTCCCAAAATCTCTGAGCTGAGTGAGTACATGGGTGCTATAGCGCAGTGCTCTGTGCCCATGGCTATGTGACAGGCAGGAGGGAGGGAGGGAGGTAAGGAGGGGTGGGGGTCATTCCTATGTGCCTATAGATTGAGCTCGATAAGCCGCACACGCACTTGGTTCGCGGCATCCTTTATTCATGTAGGGTATGTAGCTCACCGCTTCGCCTGTTTGTCTTTGTGTTCTGTGCCTTTGCTTCATTTCCTCTGGTCATACATTTAACACGCAGACACGTGTGCACCCACCTCGGTCTTATTGCTCTGGCTTTTGTGATTAAAGTCTCCAGAAATTCACGGCTTCATCTGAGAACCTGGTGGTGATTTGGTGAAAAGAAGGCGCAGGATGCGTCCGATCCCTGTCGAGCGTGAAGCTTGAAACATAATTAACGTTAGACCCTCCGTTAACATTTGCAGCGTCCCCTCTTCCCCCGCCTCCTCACCTTCCTCACTCATTGATGGGGATGTGGGGAAATTGCTTTGTCGTGTAAGTTGCCAGCTGACCTCGGGGACGCAGCATCCTTTACGCCGCTCCTCACTTTGATCTGGAAATGAATCGGAAACGCTTTGATGATTAGGAGGAGGAAAAAAAGGCAGGAAAGAAAAGCAGTCTCGCTACAGGCTGTGATGAAACAAAACCATGAGAAAAGCACACTGCATCATATTCTGTGACCGCCTTTAGCCTCCACCTGCATGGGCATTTCTCCCTGCTCACACCCTCCGTGCTTTTCTGTGCCATTTGTAACCTGTTGTCACCAGCATCACTGCAGTTTGAGGTGTCAGAACCCAGAGGCGCGGCGAGCCGGGCAGCCAGCAGCCGAACCGTCACCCTGTGTGTGTGTGTGTGTGTGTGTGTGTGTGTGTGTGATTGATGCCCGCTGAGTGGGTGCCATCATGAGCCACATAACCTCCCCAGAGCCCTTCACGGAGGATTCCTTTATTTTAGCAGAGCCACAGTGAAAGAGCATGATGCTGATCATTCCTGTTTAACCTCCAGCTTCTCTGTTGTTGTCTGTTTCAAGGTCCCTCACTTTGCCACAGCAGCTGGTAAGGTTGTGAATCATGTGATCGCTAGAAATAATCATTATTCTTTCATTTTGCTTTGTCAGACTGAGTCTGTGTGTCTGCGCGGAGAAAGACGGAGCCTGTTTCACGCAGGGCTTCAGCTTTCTTCCTCACAGGGGCATGGTTAATCGTTGTTGCAAGCAAACATTTGACCTAATTCACATTCTCACACAATAGCAGTCTCCCCCCATCTCTCTCTCTCTCTCTCTCCCTAACACACACACACACGTTGCTGTTATTTGTGTCACACAGAGGGTGAGGTTTTTGCTCCACATGAACTCCCAGGTGGTTTATCAAAACCTGGGCAGATTGGCAGAGAGGACACTGCTGCCTGCCTGGTCTTGTTTGAATGGAGCTTCAGTATTATGGATGGTGATGAACACACTTGTAAATGTTTCTAGAAAATGAAAAGCCTCTCTTATCGGTTACTGGGGATAAATGTAAAATGCTGCATGTTACTGAGGATTACTATTAGTATTGTAATTCCTCGTTTGACTTTAAGTCAGCATCAGGTGCCGTATGTGGAAATGTGCATTTTCTTTGTACGTTGAAAGGGTTAATATTCACATTTGTTTTTAAACAAGATGATGGTTTCTGGCCACATATTACCTATAAAATATGACGGTCAAATGTGTCACCCAGCATATTAAAAAGATGTTTAATTGTTGAGATGAGATCCATGTCAACAGGTGATATGTTGCTTTCATTTTTTAAGTCATCTATAATTGCCTTCATTAATGATTAATATTGTATATTATTAATCTATATAAATAATTGCTGTATAAAACAACAGAGAACTGTGAAAATCTGTTGTACTGATGCTGCAATCTAAAGAGAATCCGTTTATTTTAATATAAGTCAAGAACATTACTTATATGAACCAATAGATGAAATGATCATTTGAATAGTTGCACATTTCCACATATATATTCCAGTAATCATGTGATCAAATAAAAAACATTTAGTGGTCTGTGCTCCATCTGTGAGGATTTGCAGTTTTTCTTTGTCTTATGTGTTGTGACTGACTGGAATCTTATAAGCCACGATTCAGTTAATCAAGAAAACTATTTGCAGTCATGAAAATTACTGTAACTTGCAGCTTCAGTGTCTTGTTGCTTTTGAAAAATACTGTATTGTCGCTTCTCAGAGTAAGTAGCCTTCCGGTCTGTGATACAGGGTCAGGGTAACACCTGGTGAAGGTAATCCCTGCAGGTATTGGAAGGAAGCGCTGGTAGTTTGTAACAAGTACAGTGGCACAGGCGGAGCAGGGGGCTCTCATTGGCTGAAGGCGAGGGGACTCTGCTTAGCAGGAAAGCATCCGGTGGAGGGCCATTTCTTGCTCTTGCGCTGCACGTCCAATTGGTTGGCTCAGACGAGGCAGCTCTGGGGCCAGAGATTACACTGCAGTGCTGAGGCGTCACTCTGGCTGAACACCGCAGGCAGAGGCAGGGGGATAGAGGCAGAGAAGAATGGGTGGGGAGGTGTGGACACACTCAGTGAGGCAGAGCAGGGAAGGGAAAGAGAGAGAGGGAAGGCTGGCAAGCCTTGTTGGGAAATGTGACAGCCTCTTCTCATCATCTGCTTTCAGCATCTTCAAACACCTGCCACTGAACTCCCACACATCAGCTTCCTCTCATCTTCTCTTTCTTTTCTTTTCCTCCACACCTACACCTTTCCCTTTTCTTCTCTGTATAAATATATATAATTACACAGACACTTGCAATTGTGAATTAAATGACCTTTGCCTGAAGCATATGATTCTTTAAATCCAATGTAGTAATCCAGACTAGTCACTCAGGATGTGTCCTGGTTAAGGTGAAGCTCTGATGGTTGGAGTAATGATATTCACAGCACAGCAGATCATGTCTGCTCTTACAGTTCTGATAGATGTGCTGGACAAACATGTTTACTGCAGCAGTCATTCTCTTAAGACACATTCAGAGAGGGCCAGCTAGCATACAGAGCAGAACATCATTTACTTACAAAGGAAACAAAAAGCTGCATGCAAACAATCACCAACACGGCGGTTTATAAAAGTAGGTGCAAATTAGGTTTCACACTGAGAACAGTAGGGTCATGTCTGGAACTTTTAAAAGACAGTCCGCAAAACTTCTGCAGCCTGATATACGTATGACCCTTCTTCAATACACTAGTAGGTAAGTACTGTTGTAAAATCTGTGTAATAATGTACTGCACTGTGGATGTATTTACAGAGAAAAAATAATGATTAAAAAGACAAAGAGGTCATGAGAGAAATAATTGCAAAGCAATGTCCTGCACTGCTGTAAGTTATTTTACTATATAAGTGTAACAGAGCTTGAGGTAGATGACATTTTTAAAAGCCTCACCATGTTGATCTTTCTGTGGTTCTGTAGCTTCTGTATTAATAAAATTAATGAAAGAAACATTAATGTGAATGCTACATTAATAGTAATTCTAATGTCACTGTGATGCCAGCTCACATATACTGTTAATTCCTGCTGCTGCTTCATAATAAAACTGTTCCACTGATGCATAACTGAACTCAGCTTCTTTCTGGCAGCGTCACTAACAGCCTGTCTCCAGATAAAATATGTCCACACTTTGTCCAGACTGAAACATCTCAGCTATTGTCTGGATTACCATTAAAATGGTTGAGACATTGATGGTGCCCAGAGAATGAATTGCAAGTTTGATGATTCACTGAACTTACAACCCCAAGTCCAAAAAAGTTGGGACACTGTGTAAAACCTACATAAAAACAAATCTCTTAAACCCATATTTTATGCACAGTAGAACGTAAAAAAAAGTAAGAAAAAGAACAAGTAAGTCATTTGGTAATTATGTCAAAAAAAAGCAACACGTCCAAAAAAGTTGTGGCAGAGGCAACTAAAGTATATGATACTAACTAACAAGCATGTGAAAGAACATTTAAATTAATTGGCAACAGGTCGGGAACATGACTGGGTATAAGAAGGTCATCTTAGAGAGTCGTGTTGTATGGATTACTATTACATTTGCCGCTGTAAGGATGATTTGTAATAACTCTGGACATCATGAACTTTTCATCAGGTTAAAATTTATATTTGCCCAGTACTTTGGTTAATGATCAGATCCTTTCATAAACAGCAATACCATCCACCTCAGTCGTACTTTGTGTGTAGCACTAATTAGCAAATGCTAGTATGGTAACAAGCTATATAAAGCATATTATAGGAGAAGAAGAGTGTATCTGCAATTCATGCTTGAGTTGCTTTAATCCGTAGACCTAGTAATGTAGCAGTTTCTGCTAAAACACATCAGCAGACTCGACGAGTCGAAGGCTCTGGCTAATCTTCAGAGACAAATGGTTCACCAAACCACAGACACATTGTTAAAGTAAGTTGATCTATGAAGATTAAATTCTGTCTGAAAGGAAATTATCTATACGGAATCCAGTACTTTACCTCGATGTTTACCAGATCTAATCACGACTGAGAAGGATGTAGATACACAAAACTTACCAAAAGATCCTCCACATAGTAAAACTGGCTATAAACTGAATAAATACATGAGAGACATCTTGACACACACTAAGACGCTATCATCTCAAAACTTCAGTTTAACCAGACTTTGGACAAAACCCATTGGTATGTTTCCTGCAGTTTGACATTGTTGTTGCCGATAGACAAGAGACAAACACACACATGAAAACACATTGTCACAGTAGACAGATGGCACGATCTGACGGAGATTAGAAGAGGCTTATTTGTTTAGTCTTTTTGTTATAGCTTTGCTTTTTTATTGTTTATTTGAAGCATATTACACTGCCAAATGTGAAACTGCCTGGCACGCAGTAGGAGTCGAGAAGAAGGAAGAAAGATGTTTCTGTCTGCTCGCTCTGCTTTCACACTTTGCCTACTGGCATGTTCAACTTTGCTGTTACTCACTGTACCTTCTCAATATGTATGGTTGTTCTTGCTGGAATGGCTGAAACCATAGGAAATTTGAATTTATCCAGCTGAAGCACAGCAGCAACCTGGCAAACAACTCAGCACTGTGGAATCTATGGTCAAATATTACATTTTTCTGGGTTATTTCAGTTATGAAGTAGCTGCTCAGTGTAGAATTGTTGCATGGTTTTCGCTCACTTTTATGCTCTTGTAGACCTAGATACCTGAAAATCTTTGTATTGGAGCAGGTATGCTGTTGATGCCTATTTAAGTGTGACACACAAAGCTCAGTAATCCCTCAAACAAGGTAAAGCAGGAGCACATGCCAGAGGCGTAATGTCTGTTCACGTCACAGCTTCAGTGTTGGACAGGATCTCTCCTTTTCCCTCATTTCAAACTGCTGCTCCTGTTTGGCCTTTTTCACAGTGAATATTTTACTTCTGGTTCCGCTGCTTTGTTAACCTCCTTAATGTTTTGTAAAGGTTAGATAATTTTCTAATTAAGCACCGCTGTGTGCCTTCTCACTGCAGATCCCAGTGAGACCGTGGCACTTCTTCGCGTGCATGAGTGTAAGGGTGTGTGTGTGAGTGTGTGAGAGCAAGTGAGCGCCAGCGCTCCCACATGGCCTCCATGCAGGACGGGCTGAACTTCACGGCTCCTCCCTACGGCAAGGTCCTGCTGCTGGGTGCTATCGCTGCTGCCTCAGCCTTTGTTGTTACGATCCTCATCGTGGTGCTCTGCGTGGGCTGCCAGAGGTGAGAGCAGGCACATATGTGACCACACAGATGCACATGCACAGACCCAGGATGCTTATATGCACTGACACATACAACTACTCAGAAGCTCTTCTGCACAACTTCATATCTGCTTTCTGAGCTTGTGTCTGTTTACTCCTTTAGAAGTTTCATTATTTAAAGACGAAATGGGAATTTACTCACTACTACTCATAGACATCTGAAAAAAGGTTGCAATGGTTTAAGCTCAAACAATTAATCATATTTAATGAAATTATCATATTTGTGTGTAAAAAAATTATTTGAAATGTAACTAGTAACTAACTATTTGTCAAATAAGGTAAAAGTACAGTATTTCCCACTGAAAAGTAGTAAAGTAGATGGTAGGAAATAGAAACATTCAATAAAGCAGTACTTCAAAGTAACACAGTAATTCAAAGAGTGCTTGAGTAAACACACTTAATCTGCACCATGTATTCTGTATGTTCTGTATTCACACATGCACAGTCATAAGATGACTCAGCCACACATGCACAGTGACTCAGACACTGCACACATGCACACACACACGCACACATACACAGACACACACACAGACACACACACACACACACAGACATGCATCTTTGTACCCAAGTGTCAACCTGTATGACAGAGCAGTTGTGTTTACCACAGGAAGGGGAAGACACACAATGTTGCCGGCGAAGGTGGAAAACACCGTCTCATGGACATGGTAGGTATCAGTCAACAGCACTCAATGCTTTGTTTGTATTTCAGCAGAAGTAGCTGAAGCAACTCGATTCACCAAGGAACAGTATCATTCAGAGGACAGCTCTTCAGTCTTAATTAGTGTTTAACTGGCCCCACGTATGTGTGTATGTGTGTGTTGCCAGGGTATTCTCAAGCAGTCGAAGCTGCGGTCCATCAGTAAATCAGACACTGAGATGAACAAGATGAACTGCAATGGCAAAAGTGAGTACATCCTTCACTTGAAAACCCTGACGTAGGTTTTCTGTCTCCAGCACATCGTTATTGTGAGGTGAAAATCTCTGTGTCAACTAAATGTCAACATTTCTGGACCTTTTTTTTTTTTTTTTTTATTTACCTGCTTGACAAATCGATTTTGGAATCACTGCGGGGGATTTTTTTCTCATCTGCAAGTGCTGAACATATAATCATAACTTATTTTAACACAAGAAAATCCCAAACAGTGGACATCCAAGGTACTCACCCAGCAGTATTGCAGGCACAGAGCATGAAGGAGAAAAAAAATAAAAATTAGATCATTTAGCAGAGCAAAATGCAACAATTATTTAGCTATGGCATGTTGTGATTTAGCTTCATGCTTGTTAATTAATGGCAGGCTTGCAGTCCACAAACATGACCAACCCTTGATAATACAAAGTGTGCCACCATGGACATTCTCAGTATGTGATTCGTCCCTAAATTTACCCAAAACTAGACATTTTCTGGGACAGAAAACCCTAAAACAGAATTCACATGTACATTTACAACTCAGCCTTATCCACTTGGCTTTTCAATACTGATTTCTTAACACATTTATCTCTCTCTCTAAGACTGAAATCACAGAGCCAAGACAAATCCTGGAGCTTCATCACTTACAGTCAACAGGGAACTGCATTAGTGGGCACTGTGACAGTAGCCCAAGAGGGTTTGAAAAAATATAGCATATGTCCTGCTTCATATTTGTCCTGCTTCCACTGCAGGGGAATGAAGCCAATTTGGAGGCATGATGTCAAATATCTACGTCAGTTCCCAGTTTACTGTCAGCCCCAGAGTTTCTCTTAATGCTGAGAGATTTATTCATGTTCAAAAAAGCTCACTGAACTGTCCAAGAGGAGTAAATGTGTGTGAATTCTGCCTTACGGTGGACTCTGCGGACAGTAATAGCAGCCTGTATGTGCCTTACAGAGGCATCTAAAAAGAAACGTCCAGCCAGCATGGACCTTCTTCTGCTGTCCAGCCACCGGTCTAACTCTGACCTTCGTTCTCAAGGCAGGCAGCTTCCCCAGATCCCCTCTGGGACTGGAGAGGACGGAGAGCACACTTACTCTGAAGTGGGCAGACGCTCCTCCACCACACGTACTGACGATGCCCTCTACGCCATGGTAGGCAGGGCCGGGCAGACGGACACTCCGGCCCCTCCGGCCGTTCCCGCCAACACCCCGGCCCCCCCAGACCCAGATGGAGATGTGGAAGGAGGGCTGCCTGAACCCGAGGCCCAGGTCATGTCACCCCCTCACCCTCCAGAGACGGCAGAGTATGCCTGCGTCCGAAAACTGAGGAAGGCCGACAAGGCTCCCCAAAAGAGGGATAGTGGAACAGACATGGGGGAGCCACCGGCGCCGCCTTCACGACACGCTCCACCATCACATCCTGCTCCTCCTCCACCACACCCCCACAGCACAAAGTTGCCCCGTAGAAATGTGGAGGCCTTTAACGTCCCATCATTCCCAAAGGTTAGTTGAACATTTTGTGATGTAAATCAAACTTGTGCTGTCCTTAAGAGTTGGTTGAGAGTCATGTCTGTACGCTGAATATAAAGTGAGACCCACCAGGTGATTAGCTTAGCTTAGCACAAAGACTAGAATCAGGAATATTGAACCTGCATCTGTCCAATGGTTAAAAAATCTAAATCCAGGAAGTTGCCTTTTTTATTAAAACCATCAAAATGTAATGTATGTATGGTGACCTTTACAGACACTGGTAAACAGATTTTCTTAATTTTCTGAACTTGGCTGTTTCATTATTGTCTGTCTATGCTAAGCGTCTCCTGTTTTTAAATTTGTACAAAAGAGGTCCTTTGTAGGATGAATTAAATTGTATGTATTTGTTTATATCTGTGCAACAGGTCGTATCAATTTTAAAGAGTTTAGACTTTAACATTGGATTTTTTGGGGTGTGTGAAATAATTAGAGAGAGCAATGAAATGCCATATTTATTAGTTATTTAGGATTATTGACGATTGTCATTTTGAGTGAAGTTTCTGATGGGAAACACTAGACAGCAGTATGACAAGGCACAAAGGTGTCTTTTAAGTGAATCTGACCACAACTACACAAACATAAACATAACATGTTAGCAATAAATATGATCTGATTACCAAATTTAAAAGACACTTTTGTGGTGGTATGTCTTTCTCACATAACATTGTGACATTTATGACAGTCAGGAAAAAGGTAACAGCTACATGTGTCCTTCGCACTAAGCCTTCACATTAGCACCTTAGTGGTGGGTTTTATGGGCTGAGGGAAGTGGGGAAGTGACTTGAGGGAGAGGAGGTTAAGGGAGGTCTGACAGAAGCAGCAGAGCAGATCTTACAAAGAAGATTTAGTTGATGTCCTGAACACTGGCATCAGTGGGAGTGTGTTCTGGAGACAAATAGTGTCAGTTTGTTTGCCCCATCAGGTGTGAATGATCCATCTCCTCTGATTGTTATGCTCAGGTTTCTCAGGACACGTGTAACAAATTCTCTGCTTCTCTGTCAGCACTACTATGACAATATGCAGCTTGTAGTTCCTGCTACAATGAGCAGGATCTGGAGAGTATTTCTGTCAGATTTCCTGTTGACACAGCAGAGGATCTGCACGGTTGTAATTGTGCTAATATGGCAGTTTTTCTTGCACTTGGCAACATCACGTGTGGTGTTGTGATATGTTAGCACTTCTGTGGAGATGTCTTTAAGGTTCAGGCAGCGACTGGTGTTTCTCTGTGGAAGAGTTTTCAGTGATAGCGGGGTATTTCTGCTCTCAGCAGTGTCACCTCCATATGTTCACAGCAGCAGGAGTGTAGGCAGATTGCCTGTTTTTACTGTGGATATAAAGCTTTACGCTCCCCTCCAGGTGACAGTTGGAGAGCATTTGCTGCCCTGTGTGAGGTCAGCAAGGTTACACTGTCTGCTGTGACCTGAGTTCAGAAACACACACAGTTCACGAGCTGACATGAGTACGCAGTCTGCTCACAGGGTGGTTCACCACTAATTTTAATGTGTATGATGCAACATGTTGAAATTGAGTCATCCAGAATGTAATCACATGGCTCCTCGCGATTAAAGCTCCACCTTCCAAGGAAAATCCTTTAGTCTGGTATAAAACCCACCAAGTACCTACTAATGCGACTCTGTGACACAAACCTTTTTATTTACAATATTACAAAATCATGCATGGACATGTGACCAGCTCTGTCTCGCATGTAATTTGTTGTTCTGTTGATAGGAAGTGATGTTTATGGGCAACGGGGAGCAGTACATCTGGAAGCCTCCAGAGGATGATGACATGCTCATGCTGCAAAATAAAGCCCTGGGCCCACTGGGTGCTCACACAGTGGAGAATATACAACCGTCTGCTGCTGCGGTGAGACTCCTCAGTCTGTGCATCAACCTGTCTGTTCATTCACTTCACTAAAGTTATATCTTAAATTAATTTAACCCAGCTCCAGTCTGTGTCTCTACTTCTGTACAATAATACCACTGTATTTCAGTCACATACTGTAGGTAAGCTTCAGTTTCTGTGATAAATAAATACCTAGTGATCAAAAGTATAATTAAATATCTTAATTCAAACAAACAGAATGACACACCATTGTCCAATTAGTACTTTGTAAACAGAAGGTGTTGTCATGACCATGGTGTTATTTTATCTCATTTTATACTTTCATACAAAAACAGTGAATTTATTGCATTTATTTACTGGGGAGGTAAAACTGAGTCTGGATAAAATTGTTCAAATACAAGTCAGAAAGTTTCTGGATTATAGGCTCATCATTGTAATCAAATTTCAAGTTGTCAATTTCATTTTTTTGAGACATTAAAATAATTAAAAAAGCTTTAACTCTCAGAGTTAGAGTTACAATGTGTAGCTGCAGTGAGCAGCCATCTTACCATAAAGACTGGAAAAGACTGTCTCATTAATTATCAGATTTATCTTGTTTGTTTAGTCCACAATGAACAGATTTGACCCTCATCTGTTGATTATTGCCTAAATTTCAACATGATAATTTGCCAATATTAATGACCTAATAATCAATCATTTATGATGGCGTATTTACATTCACAAGCACACAACTAGTCCAAATAGTGTGGAAGTTTTTACCAGGTGCATTTCTTTTAGAGAGCGGATCTAAGCTACATAAGTTAAAACTGCAGAACACTGAATGAGGGAAAGATCTTTACCGAATGATGCCACTTTCTATTTAACCAAGTCTGACTGAAAATGAAACTAACATAATAGTGCGACATAGACACAGCGGAAAGCAGCGTTTTCTGTCAATCTACAGTTGAAAACTGAGAAATTACTTGATGCATCACTGATTGCATGTACACTATACTCAGATTTCCAGGAACCAGGTTTCTTAAATGCATGCAAGCTGCGTTCCCAGACTACTGGAGAAAGCTGTTTTCTCTGAGTAACCTGGCTACTCCAGTGATAGTCATTTAACATAATGGTGGATTTATAGATGCTGCTGACCAGTTTAATGAGTCGTGTGTATTCAGGACATGAAATTCATTTTGTTTGCACTAGTTAATGGTGCTGCCTGCAAACTAATATTTATCACCTGAACAACACTTTTGGGTCATTTTTTCTATATGGTCATAAATAATTTTAGACATTTAAATAAATATCATGATATGATTTTGAGGCTATATCAGCCACCCTTAAAATGCTGAACTCTTCCTTCAGCCTTTGTTTTTTTTACAGCCTCAGTATTGTGTTGTCTGACTGCAGGTGGCTGAGATGTACTCAAAGGTGTGTAAACCAGGAAAGAAGAAGAGAGCTGTGCCGGGGTCTCCCCCAGCCAATCCTGGCTTCCGGACCTTGGGTCGTGGTGACCGGGACCGAGACCGGGACGGGGGTTTTAGTGTAGTGGTCAAACCCCAGACCTGGGCCCCTCAGGAGGGCAAAGCAGTTGGAGGGCCCCTGGATGATCACTGCTATGAATCCATCGGGACTGAGGAGTGTGATCCGGCCTATGAGAACATGGAAGGTGGAGGTGGCTGGAAGCGAGAGAGGCCCCCCAATACATGTGCCACCCTGCGGCCGAGGAGGAAGAAAGCCCAGCAGCCATTGCAGCAGCAGCAGCCCCCTCCGCCGCCGCCAACGCAGCAGACCCCCAAGTTACAGCACCTGCCTGCCAAAGCCCTGCTGCTGCCGGGGGAGAACCTGTACGAGAGCATTGGCGACTTGAAGCAGGGCTCCGCCACCTCTAGCACCACCACCATCTTCACTTTCAATGACGGCATGGAGATGTATGTAACAGGACTCTGAGGCAGCAGCTGCACTGTGACCCCCACTATCCTTCCAACACAAGGAGCTGAGCTAACACCAAACAGAGTGACGGCTGAGCCCCTGTCATGCTCACCCACACATACTGTTTACATTCAAGTCATAACATCATGCCTTTCACAGGCTCCAGAGGCCTTGGGCAATAACATTGATCTGTTATGACCTGGGCTGAATACACAGTCCAATCTATAAACCTTATAAAGAATCCAAAGGTAGTGAATAACAAGTGAGCACAAGACCATTGCAGAGCAATCTGTAGATAATAGTAGCACTTCTATTTTACTGATACGCATGTGCAAAGCACAATAAAGTAAAAAGCCTAAATTCTTCCTCAATTCTTGCGGGTAAAAATAGTCATTTATCTGGTCCTAGAAGGACCCCTGTTTGGGGAAAATGCAGAGCATTGTGTGAAATCTTTTGGTAGCACTTAGTCATGAACAGGCCTTCCCTGTAGTCGGTCAAGTTGTGATTCAGGACAGAATTTAAATGATATAAAGGAATGGATTACTAATCAAAATACTTGAAAGCTCAGGGACCAAGTGAAACAATTATGACAGTATTAAAACAAACAAAAAAAATTGCACACATTTTGCATTCCTCCTAAAAGCCTCGAATAATTTAGACCATTTTCATATTTAAATAACTGACCAGGTACTTCCCTCTGTCATGTTTTGTTTCATCTTACATGGACTGAACACTGTCTCCACTGCCGTCTGTAAATGAAATGTTTTACTTTGTTGATCCTGTTTCTGCACTTTGCCTGCTACGAGTTGCATGCGAAAAACGTGAAAAAAAAAAGAACAAAAAATCGAGCTCTGTCATGTGGTACCTCTATATGAATGTTTTTCTTTTCTATTGTCGTTGGTTGTTTTTTCTTTGCTTTTAGTGTGTTGCTTTATTTCTCTGTAGAGCACAAAGCTAGGTAGATGAAGGATGCCTTTGGCTCAGTGGGACTCTGTGCAGCAGAGAGGAGTGTTAATTTTGTCTCCTCCTGTGCCTGCAACACACACACACACGCACACGCACACACAAACACACACACACAGTACACATGAAACAAGACAAAAGAGAACTGCTTGAGTCCTAAAGGTGGAGACAGTCCACTCAACCCCTTCCTCCCCTAAAACCTCTACCCCTCACACCCTTCTCTGCTCAGTCCTTACTCATATCTGTGGACCATTCATCTATAGCAGAACTGATGTGTATTAGCAAGCGTCATGTCTCATCTTCACTCCACCAGTGAACACTCTCTTCTCTCTCTGTTATCAGTGTTAAAAATATTTAAAATGACAAAAATGTGAAGCAAAGGTTCGCTAAGCGGCAGAGCATCACCATGAGCATAATACACACACACAAAATGACATCCAAAATTCTGGATGATATAACGATGAGTTCATTTGACCAAATATCCCCAGCAAACAATGTGATTATACTGTATGTTGATGCAATGTGTATGTACATTACAAAAGAGAAAGAATAATAAATATATCATCAGTGTCAAGAAATCTATCTTTTTCTATTATGTTTAATTGTGTTTTGGAATGACTTATCTTGTGACACAAACTGCGAAACAGCTGCAATGTAAATTTCAGTGTATTCTGTTTGTTGTTTTTGAAGCCATGAAGCTAAGGTGTGTTCTTGGAAAGCCCAGCTAAGTTAAATGTGGCAGCTAATGTTGTGTGTTTGCTATTCAGACTACAGGGTCTTGTACTCAAAAGCGTGTAATTAAGTGCTAAGTGCAAAAGATTGTAATGTTTTATATTAAGATTACTATTCATGAAATGTCAGTCGAGTTTATACTTTTGTAATAAAGTGGCACTTTAAAATTATGTTTTATGTCATAGTCTCAGTTATTAAAATGGAAAGAAAGCTGAATTTGAAGAGTGACGGCCTAAATATCAGCACGAGTTCGCTTTGACACCTACTACAGAAGGATCAAAGAATCTTTTTTTAAATTTAAACCTTTTGTTCTGATCTCAAACGCTGCCTGTAGGTTCGTGTCTTCAGTTCTATCAAAGCGAAGACAAATCTTAACATACCCTTATTCCCAGAAACAAATTAAGAACATATCTTTAAAGTGTGTAATTTCAATATAGTGTCATGCATTATTTTATATCTGAAGTGGCTTGTTTCTTCTGCTGGCCCTTGCTTCTTTTGTGTACAACCTTACAACCTCGTAGGCATGCATACGTGCATGTGTGTGTCTGAGTAGCTTTACATGTTTTTTTTATCTGTGTGCACGAGTACATGTGCGAGTAGTGAGTAGTGGGGTCTGGGTCTGAGTAGCTTTGTAGGGGGGGAAAGGGAAAAAAAATAGGTCACCCCTTAAAACAAAAAGCTTGCAGTCAACATTGCAACCGTCTGCTGAATTTCCATTGGTGGAGTAGTCTCCATGGTAACAGGCTAACCTTGAGGCAGCAGTCACATGAGCAGGCGAGTCTTCTGCTGTCTTGGAGAATACAGCGTGCGTCGTATGACATCCGTGATCACAGTGTCACCCGCTCGGCGAGGAGCTATCACACACACACACACACACACACACACACACGAAACAGCTTAAAACAAACGTGTGGGAGCAGGAGATGCTGTAGGTGTGAAGATGATACAATATTCACAGCTTATGTGATGTGTTAATCTCACTGTGTGGAGCATGAATGACTGAATAAATACATGAATGAGACTGTCAGGTTTCAGCGACGGTACATGACAGTGATATGACACAGAATCTAAGAGACAAAAGAGATAACACTGAGCATAAGGTCACACAGTGGATGGGGAATCGTATTATTACCAAGCAGGAATCACGAGGCATGTTAGGAGTAAACAGTGTGAACACAAAAGAGAGAGGCTGTGAGACTCGAGGTTTTTACTACTCTGTTTGTAACCCTGAAATGACACTTACATGTCTACAAGTACGTATTCACAGACTGTATCCTGCATCACACCACTCAGTAAAATCATAAATTACAAGAATGCTTCCATCTCCACAAAGATGTCATTGAGAGATGACATCAAATCAACATATTTAACCTGTGTAATGGCAGTGATTCAGGTGAGTCTCTATGCATTTTTCTGTATGGTAAAGAGTCACCAGTATCTCACAGGGATGCACTATAAACACTATAAATCACACTGAGAGAATCTAACTTTGAGCTGTACTGACCCCTGCAGGTATTAAAGTGCATCATGAGGGGGAGCCAAGCGGCCTGTGCCTGAACCCTGAGAGTGAGAGGAATGTGGAAAAGTGAGCATGAGACCATCTGTGACCTCACAAGATCTGATTCACACATGTTGCAGATCAACCTAGATATACAATGAACACATTTATTTTCTGCATGAGTAGAAGGAGGCAGTGAGAATTGAAGATGAAATCCCCAAGAATTGACACACAATGTACCTACCAGCCTTTTTCATGTATTGTTTTGACCCATTTCCCAGTGTGATTATAAACTTATGTTAATATACAGTTTCTACATTAAGTTCATGTAAAAAAGTCTTTAGAGCAGCATAAAGTATGAGTGAAATGTATCACCAGGACACTAGTTTAGGTAGCAGCACTAACTGTTCATAAATTCAGCCTTAATCTACTTATAATTTAGTTTGAGACTTTGGTGTACCATATTTGCACTACAGCAGTCAAACACCATTCAAATTTTAAAAACAAAACAAAACAAAACAAAACAAAACAAAACAAAACAAAACAAAACAAAACAAAACAAAACAAAACAAAACAAAACAAAACAAAACAAAACAAAACAAAACAAGCAAAAATGACCAACAATCTCTGAAAAAGACTTGACAACACTTATACAACTCACTATAGCAACTCTATGCAGCAGTGCATTACACACTGTAATCCTCAAACTGCCTCTTAACCATCAACTCATCTGATGCACAATATTATTTTAATGCTAGTAGAGTAAATCTGAAAATCAGCATCTCAGTGTGAACCAAAAGTAAACATTTGTTTATATGGTATTTGATATTATTTTCAGTATATTTTCAAAGCATCAAGGAAACATAACCTGAGAAATTATATAAAAAATTTCAGCTGTGTATAATTGTGCAGCAGATGGTATGCTTTTTTCATCCAGATGCAGAAGAGTCTCTGAGGATTCTTGCATTGTGTTACGTATGGATATTTTTGGAAAATCAGATGCTGGGGTCTGACATAATGTAATGTTAATGCATGTGCCACAAACTGAGTCTAGGGCTGCAAGCTGTTGAGCGTAGATTAGGTTGGAATAGTCAGATCTCATTTTGAAATACATGAATGGTGCTACATATATATATATATATATATACACATCACATTCACATCATCATGTGAATATTACACAAAGATAACCAGGGTAAATACTTT
>OMLM01009639.1:57631-68437 GCA_900302695.1 Helostoma temminkii | reverse complement strand
AAATACTTTTGAATGATTTCAGCTGTACAAACCTGCCTGGCCCTATGTGAAATTGCCATTTCTAAGGCTTTGAGACTTCAGCGAACCATAGTGAGAGCCATTATCCACAAATGGATGAAACTTGGAACAGTGGTAAACCTTCTCAGGAGTGGCCAGCAGACCAAAATTACTCCAAGAGCACAACGACAACTCATCCAGAGGTCATAAAAGAACAACATCTAGAGAACTGCAGGCACCATTTGCCTCATTTAAGGTCAGTGTTCAACAATAAGAAAGACACTGGGCAAAAATGTCCAATCCACTGCTGATCAAAATGAGCTTGCTGTGACATGACCTTAAACAGGCCATTCAAGCTAAAAAAAACCCTCCAATGTGGCTCAATTAAAACTATTCTACAAAGAAAAGTGGGCCAAAATTCCTCCACAGCGATGTGAAAGACTCATTACCAAACGATTGATTGTAGTTGTTGCTGCCAAGGGTGGCAGCAATAAGTTTTAGAGGGAAATATTTTTTTCACATGAGGTCAAGAAGGTTTGTACAGCTATTTGTACTGCAACTTTTTGTAACTCTATTTTGAATGTACTCTTGTTATCTTTGGGTATATAAAAAACAGTTTGATAATCTGAATAATTTAAATGTGACAAATAAACAAACAAAACAGAACAGAAAGGGGGTAAATACTTTTTCACAGCACTGTACCTTGTGTTTAGCGCTATTTAGCACACGCTAAGCTACAGATCAGTATACAGCATTGTGAGCATATTGATGGCAACAGCTAGCTCAAGAATATCAGAGATGCTTGTAGGGATGTAGATGCTACAGTGACTCCCTGGTCACACTGCTGATTGGATGCAGTGACAGACACATTTTACATATGAAGTTACCAGGTTTAAATGGTGCAAACCAATTTAATTCACTAGTTTAAAGTTATTACCTGCTAAGAACTGGATTTATAAATTGCTGGTGCAACCTAGTCCTGAATAAAATGATTTAGTATATAACAATGCTTTTTGTTGATGGCACTGATTCACCTCCAAGCATGAAAATATTTGTGACACACTAAGTTGCAAAGACAGATAAATAAGTAAAAAAATATGTACAGTATACAAAAACTGAATGGAGCAGTTTTTTGTGGTCAATGGCTGAAGAAGAGGATGAACAATAACAGTTGTTCAAGCACTGTTTGTATTTTCTTTCCCAGAATCTCACAGATCAGATCTTTAAGACGGTTGCTGCTTGTCCTCCTCATCACTCCAGCTGTCGCACCCATCTGTCCCAAAGTACCGGTCCCCAAAGTCCCCTGAAAATGCACAACTGCGGTTGGAACACTTGCAAATAAGAGCTTTGTGATAGTTTTAATATAAAATTATTAAGTTTGAAATCGAAATACAAGTAACCTTAATGTTTACAGGACTGGTGAATTTTGTAATTTGATAAAGAGTTATGTTAAAGGCAACAGATTGGTCTATCGGATGTGTGTTTGTTTACTTTAGTTACAGTAGCTGCTGAAAAGAGTGCTCACTTCAAATCTAAAGTGACACAAGCGTAAAATTAGAATTTGCTGAGACATGAAATTAAATCTGTCAATAAACACAGATGTTTATTATATTTAGTCCACTGCAAAGACAATGGGTATTTTTATTACCTGCTAACTACACTAAAGCTAAAAAGCACAAAAAACTACGCAAAGATGAAATAATTGCCACTGTGTTATACAGTAGTATGACACCTGTTTAGAGAACATGCAAAGAAGTTCCACTTTGGACAAAGTATGTCTATTCTGACTTTAGTACAGTTATAAAAGGATTGAGGATGTGGATTCATCAGCTTACCGATACCAGGTATGACATGTAAATTATCATCCAGACTCTTGTCCACAGCAGTGGTGATGATTTTGACCTTCGGGAAAGCGTAGGCCACAGAGTGAACACCAAGCTCTGCCATCAGCAATGACACCAGCATGATCTTGTCCTCTTGCACCTCATGATCCTGTTCAGCCACACACATCACGTTAACAACTGCTGGTGTCTGTGTCATCATAATAAGGATAATAGTCAATAGCTTGTAAGCAAGAACAGAAACTATTTTTAATTTTTCTTTGGAGAAAATGTGCTAATCAAACCTCCTCTGATCAACAAGCACTATATGAGTATTAAAACACATTTAACTGACCAGCATAAGAGGGGTCATATTGTTGTCTTACTGAAGAAAAGTGATGCTAATGTCCACCCACCAATAGGACTCGTACTGCCATCATAGCAGCAGCGCCAGTGGAGACGGTGCTGTCCATTAGGATGACATGATCTTCACTGATGTCTCTGGGCAGACGCAGGTAATGCAGCTGGCAAGGCCCAAAAGGAGGAGACGGGTTACCATGGTTACAGAAGCAGGAAGGGTAGTTACCACGGAGACACACATGATGTGGAAGAATAAAAACAAAAAAAACACAAGAAAATTATCAAAACATTTGTAGCTTTTGTTTAATGTGATTTTGAGACAGTGTCAAAAACTGTGTTACATTTAAAAATGTGGCAAACAAATCATGTTGAACATTTTAATGTTGAAGATATTTGGTACTAAGGGATTCATTCTCTCAACCTCTGGTTCGCCTGAGTCGAGATTGGTCTGGATAAGGATCTTGCCTATGCGGACGTCCTTGCATATGGCCCTCAAGGCGGGTTCCATGGTCTCTCCTGCCCGCAGGATTGACACACCGGTGATCTGTGGAGACGAGGCAGTGGAGCATGTATGATGATACAAAACGTTGGGGACACCCTTGACAGGAAGTTAACAAGACCTTACACATCACTCACCCCCTTCCCGTTGTAACTGTGGCCCTGGTATTCATGGCCCTGTGGAGTCTGAACTACACATGGCTGTTAAAACAGGAAAGAGTTTTATTGTTTTATTAAGACCCACTAGGCTCATAGATGCTGACACAAAAATATTTGTTATATTTCATATTTGACACAATTACATGATTCAGATCATGTAATTGTGTAAAATTTTAACATAACACAAAGATAATAAGAGCAAATATTTAAATTTATTAAGGGAAAAAAGCTGTCCAAACCTTCCTGGACCTATGTGAAAAAGTAATTGCTCCCTAAACCTAATAACGGTTGTGCCACCTTTGGCAGCTGCAATCAGGCATTTGCTATAACTGGTAATGAGTCTTTCACATCACTGTGGAGGAATTATGGCCCACTTTTCTTTGTAGAATAGTTTTAATTCAGCCACATTGTAGGGGTTTCCAAGCATGAATAGCCTGTTTAAGGTTATGCCAAAGAATCTTAATGGGATTTAAGTCTGGACTTTGACTAGGCCACTCCAAAATGCCATTTAGAGGTGGACTTGCTGGTGTGTTTCAGATCATTGTCCTGCTGCATAACCCAAGTGCGCTTAGCTTGAGGTCATCAACTGATGGCCGGACACTCGCCTTCAGGATGTTCTGGTAGAGCACAGAATTCATTCAATTATGGCAAGTCATCTAGGTCCTGAAGCCCCAGACCATCGCACTGCCACTACCATGTTTGACAGTTGATATTATTTCCACAGAATATTAAGTCTTGGGGATATTCCATGTTTTTTGTGAAATGTGAGACAAGACTTGTGTTCTTTTTGGTCAGCAGTAGCTTTCGTCTTGAAACTCGCTCATGAATGCCATTTTTGCCCATACTTTTTCACATAGGGCCAGTCAGGTTTGGATAGCTCTTTTCCCTTAATAAATAAAATCATCATTTAAAAACTAAATGTAGTATTTGCTCGAGTTATCTTTCTGTAATATTAAAATTTGTTTGATCATCTAAATCGTTTAAGTGTGACAAACATGCAAAAAATAAAAAAGATAAGGCAGGGGCAAATACTTTTTCATAGCACTCTATATAATGGCAAATGGAGCACCTGTATTTAATAACAAGGGATGGCAAATGGAATCTAATTATCCAAATTATCCTCTGTAGATTTGTCTCCACAAGTGAAACAGTTGAAGTACCTGAGATGGTAGAAATGTCAGTGCATGTTCTATGAGAAGACGCATTAATCTCTTTGAGTAGAAGATAAACTCATCTCGACTGGTTTCTTTGTTCCTGCATAGGGAGCAAAAGAAAGTGCTTTAAAACTCATTTTGTATGCGCTGTGGCAGTAACACTAAGCTGCACATGAGCACAGGTCAGTACCTGATGATGGTGTGCAGCCCTCTGACCTGTGGCGTGCTCTCCAACACACTGAGCGTCTGCGGCAGTGGCTGAGTCTGCTGAGCAGAGGCCAGGAGCGCCCTGAGACGAAGGACAGGTTGTTCAGATCAGAGGTTATTATCCTGCTACACTGGTGGAGAAATGAGGCAGTCTGGCTGTAAGACAGCAGATAGCTATCGATAAGCCACTAAATACAAGAAGACAGATCAGACAGATTTCTGATAACAATAAGCAGACCAGAGCCACAGAAGGTGAAGTCGAAACATGTATGAGCATACCTGACGCTGAGCTCACGCTGCATAAACAGAGGGCAAGAGACAGAGACGTGGGGTAAAAATGCAGAAAGTAGGAAAAAGGATACAACTGATAATATGCTACTATACATATATTTTTGTTTGTTTTTGTTTACAAATCATACACAAACACAAGATTTAGTGTGCCTCTCAGCACATGATTTCTCCACCCTGTGGCACTCTTTATTTAGCTCTACATTTACTGTGCAAGAGAGTAGTTATAGATGCAGGACAGTAAATGTGGGAATAAAGGAATATGTCACACAGTGCAACAGTGTGGCTCACTACTGTGCTGCAATGTGCTCTGATAGGCCTCTTGGAGATATAGTTTGGATCCAATTTCAATTTGGTAAAAATACTTGGACTTGATAAGTGAAATGTTCCAGAGGGTAGATACACTTGAATGAAGTCAATCAAACAACCATGAAATGCAATTTTGCAGAAAGGTAATTAAGACATGGAGCGATTGACAAGTCCCTTGCTTAAATATGTATCACACGTGCTAAAGTAAGAACTTGAAAAAGCCTTGTAAGATTTGGTTAAATGCATTCACAAAAATGTGATTTGTTTAGCAGATATTTGTTAAAAGATAAAAATGAATAATTTGCCCCTGTTTGTACTTTATGTCATCTGCTACTGTAGCACAGCCCCTAATAATAAGCAAATAGAGTAGATAGAAAAAGAAATCAGAACAGGGTTAATGAATAGCAAAGAGCAGAGCAGTGATAAAATGGTGACATCAGTAAAGAATTTAAATTTTTTTCCTTCATTCCCTAATAAATAAACCACCTAAAAAAGATTCAAAAGGGCTTCTGATCAGTTCAGAAGTCAGAGCTGGATTTGGGGAAGTGCTGTTAAACCTCAACCTTACTCAAGTGTTTTTAATAGTTTTTGGGTTACAGAGCAGAGAAGTTACAAAGGAAAGATTTGTTAGCAGGATAAATTCATTCAGCTGTTTTGGTATTCAGACAGCATGGAAAATATAGATTCCCACTCTTTGCATCAATTAGCTTAGTTTTTTCAAAATATGAGCGACATTATTCAGCATTTGAACACACGGTGGCGCCACGCTCTAATGTACAGTGTGTTTGGGCCTCTCACCTCCTCCAGCTGGCTATGAACATGCTGGACTATCAGATCAATGGCCACCATATTCCCACCACCTTGGAAGGAAATAAATAAGACATGTAGATATTGTTTTTATTGTAAGTAATAAACATGCCACACACTTTGTGAAAGTCTGTCTGTCTCACCTCTTGGCACAACAATATCAGCGAGCCTCATAGTCGGCTCAATGTACTGCTCGAAGGCTGGCTTTACAAACTTGTTGTATTGCTTGATGACGCCTTCAATGTCTCGCCCTCGCTCTGTGATGTCCCTACGGAGCCGGCGGACCAACCGAATGTCTGAGTCTGTGTCCACAAAGATTTTCATATCCAGGAGCTGCAGGTGGTAAAAGCAGACATCCAGGAACAGTTCAATAATATTAATTTCAACGAGCAACAAGCTGCTCAAACAACAATGGTTGGTAAGAATTCTTCAAAGAGAAGACAAAAGGAAAAGATATTGCCTTACCTGAAGAAGCTCTTTGTCCGCAAAAGACATAATTCCCTCAAATATGATTACACTGGCACCGTACACATTTTTCTTTATAAAGGGAAGAGAAAACAAAGTGTCTTCAAAGCAGAAAGCTGCTACATGTAAAGTCAGTTTAGCTTTTATAAGATTAAAGCTGCAGAAAGTAATTTTTAAAAACATACATAAATTTTACATAAATATATATTTTCAACGTTGAAAAATGTGTTCATAGAAAAACTAAATACATTCATTTAATTACAGCTGTTCTACTTTATTCCAAACTTATAGGAAGCACATTTGACCTTTACATGGCTAAAACAATCGCTGAGGAGTTTTCTGCAGAAACTAAGCTGCTTTCCTGTGGTAAAACTACACTCACCCAGTCTTTCTGTCGTCCGTGTGTGGTGAAGTCATACACCGGGATTTTCACACTCTTCCCTTGCTTCAGCTTTCTGAGGGTGGCAACCAGCAGCTCAAAGTCAAAAGCAGCAGGATGATCAAAGTTGTAGTCGTTACTTGCTGCCAGGGCCTGCTCCTCAGGAGATAAAACCTGTAAAACACAGCAGATTAACATTCAGATTAACACGTTTGACATTTTGGGAAAAACATTTATTCACATTGTTGCCAAGGTAGATGAGACTGATACCGCTCTCATGTCTGTGACTGAACTATGGAGCTAGAGATGAGACTTAAGTTTACTGCAACAGTGTGGCCTTGTTTTCGCCACTTATCCAGTCTGTGGCCTTGTAGGAATATTAATGAGTTCAGTAATTATTAAACAAAACATACATACTTGCAAATACCAAATTAAACTTGTTTAATGCAAAGGTCACAGTGTTTATTTTTTATTATGTTTTATGTTTAGGACAAAGCCTTTACCTTCAACTTTAAATTGAATTTTATCATCTCCACAGGTAAAACACAGAAGTCGGCCTTATTACATCACAACGTAACATTTATGAAGTATCTGTACTAAACATATTACCGGCACTCCATGGTCACTAAATATTCAAGCTGTAATTTACAGGCTGTAATCTGAAGCATTACCAGAACACAATATTGACTCAAGACTGAGAGAGCAGAATAATGATTTTCAATCATGCTTTTCAGAGAAAAAATGTTAAAGCCAAACATGATCATTTCTTCCTACAATGTAGTCACAGATAATTAGTAAAATCCAAATAAATGAAGACAAAAAAGGATATAATTCCCAAGTCACTCACCTTGTAGAAGGAATCCATAGACAACAGCACAACCCACGGCACATCCAAAGCCTCAATGATCTTATTTGCCACAGTGGTCTTCCCTGAGGCGCTGCCCCCACACAACCCTACAAATCCACACAGCAATTCAAAGGCCCATTATGTGTGTTTTTCAGAGTGTGTCTAATGCTGTCTGGCAGTATGCATGTGTGATAGCAGTAAAGTGTTTATGGGTATAATAAGACAGAAAGGGACAAAAAGATGGGTTCTACAGCTCAAAGTCACAACTTGGCATGAAGTCACTGCAAGAAACAAAAACAGGCAGAAGGAGTCAAAACATCAGTGAGTGTCATACCGATGACAAAGGCCTCTTTTGACTGAGCTCCATGCTCGTCATACCAGGGAGGTCGGCCAGCAGTGTAGATGGTGCGCGTGCCTGTTCGCAGCAGAGGAGGCTCCGTTTTACTCAATGAGGTAGCGCTCTTCCTGCGAGGGGCCCCGGCAGGGGGCAAGAGCCGGTCCAACGAGTCCTCCCCACTCCCACTGCAAAACAGTAAACAGCAGGGCAGGTTACAACCTGAACTCACAGAGATGATGTTCACACAATGGAGTCTGCCAGTATCAAAGAACTGCCCTGCTTTTTAATTAACACTAAGTATCACACAAGTATGTGAATCCTTCACCAAACGCTAATGGGAGTGAGGGATTAGCAAGCCCGGAGTACTTTCAATGAAACAGAGCTACTTTAATTTACAAAAACTAACTCATACAAACTCAAACATTTGAGTTTGCTTTTATAAAAAACACCTGCTCATATGAACTACACCTCAATAAAAAAGAGTAACCTCAAGGCGTTCAGATATTTATTAGTCTACAGTTTGGCAAATTGTCTATAGATTAAGGTGATTTAGTTGTGTAGCTAAGCTAACACCAGAGTAACAACTAAAGGGTTAATGAAGTGATTGGAACTAGTAAACATCTCTGAACGTCACCATAAACAAATCACTGGAACATAGTGTCAAGTATGAAAAAATACACAAGAACAAAACACATTTAATTATATTGAGTATTGTTTTGATGCAGACACCATACCGAGGTCAGACTGCTTCATGCACCACAGTAAACAACTAAACAAAGCATAATGACACAATTCCAAATGTGCTGAAACCTGTAGTGCAAGAAAGATAAAACTTTATCCAGTTGTGTGTGTATGTTGAGTTGGCTGCTGAGCCTGTTGTGAGGTCAAATGCAGCTGCTGAGGAATAAAACAGACCAACAATTAAAAAGGATATATTTCTGCAGTGTGTACTTTTACTGTATGTACACTTTCCTTATAAAGCATGTAAATATCGACTCGCATAACATTTTCAAGGCCATATTTTTACAAATGAGTGAAGTATTTTTATGACATGGCTCAGGTACTTATAATGAGTAAGCAGATTGGGTTAATGCTGATGTATAGTATTTAAACGAGAACATGAAGGCTTAGACCTCTGTGATTAAGATTAAACTCTGACACCATTGTTTACTATGGGGCATATAAAGGTCAGCTTTGCTTTTGTTTCACAGTCCGACTGACTCTCATTGAGGGAGCCCAGCATTCCCAGGAATCAGAAACGAGTAACTCTTTTATATGTGATGTACTATACAACTGTACATGCAAACAAGACAAACTGTGAAAGAAACAATGCTTTAAATACTGTACCAGTGCAGTTTGAAATGCTTGTTGAGTAATGACACGCTACAGGCAACCGTGTGACACAGAGCAAAAATAACGCACACCGAAATCCCTACAAACTGACCTAGATCCCGCTCTTCCTCTGACCTTTCAACAACTCTCACAAACACACACAGTGTGTATGTGTGCTTTGTGAGGGGGAAGCTGGCATCCTGCCTGCACTGAGTGAAAACAACAGCACAAACAATCAGATCTTACCTGCAGTCAGACCTCAGGGACCAACAGCCAGAGATCCTAGCTCCTGTGCAGTCCAGCAGAATCATATCTGCGTCAGACGACAACCTGCTAACTTCCAGCTTGCTTGTCACCTTGGTAACCCCACCAAAACAACAACCCTCGTTGGGGTAAGACAGATTGAAGTTGTAAAAGTGTGTAAATCACAGACCTGCTCCTGCTTTTACTCCATCCTTCACCCTTCTGTATAGTTGGAGCCTAAACAATCCAAACAAACCTCTACATGCTACTGTTCTTGTGTCCTCCTTTCTCTCCGTCCGTGTTTGTGACAGACATTAAGAGGATCACTGGAACACTGACAGCAAAGACCTGCTTGGCGGGTATTAATAGAGGCACCTGTATAAAACAAGAGGACATCCTGCTGAGCATTTGCCCTCAGTTCACTGATCTGATCCACAGAAAGTCACTAAAACAGTCAACTGCAATTTAAAGGCCCACATTCATATGATGGCATGACATGTGATGTAGACAAATGGTCTCTGTGAAGTCCTTTGGTCAACATAGTTCGTACAGAAAGCAACTTGACTTGAACAAATGGTTCCGTTCAGTTTAATAAAATGGGAGAAAATTATACATTTGGGCAGTTACAGTATATAAAAACATGGATAAGGAGATACTGAACTCTCATTAAAAGGACACATCTTCTGGTGAAGATAATCTTCACAGCTAGTCTTCTTTCCAAATCAGTATCACAAATGTCATCAATGAAACATGGATCGCTTTAGATGCTGGGATGACAGGAAGTTAGCTCTAGGTTTTTGCTGCAGCATTTCATGTGATTAATCACAATATTCTGATTGCTAGGCACATGTGAGGCTTTATCCATTACTTTAATGAAGAGTACTTCAAACAGCAGTTTCAAAAAGAAAATGTCATAAAGTGTTTCTCAGCACTGTAAATTCTATTTCTGGGATTTTGAGTAAAGAATAAAGTTAAAGTAAAAACATGAAGTAAGTAAATTCAACATAATGTTAAGGATTTCCAAGCTAATTCAACTTAGTTGAAGTCATTTGACCTAAAATAATTAATTGAAGTTTTTACTTTCGGACTTTCTTTTTACTAACTAAAATGTAGTTAGTGAAAAAACAAACTGCTGTCTTACTACAAGTCCCAGCATGCACTGTTCTTCAAGCTATTCAATTGCTGTTCTTTCTTGCAGATTAAAATAAATACTACTGATGGGAACTTGCTGTGTGTCTTTACTGGATGTTACATTAGGTCATGGTTGTTTATTTTCACAATAATGAAACAAGTAAACCATGAGAAAGGTTAGTGTTGAGTTACATCCCACTCCCTGTGCAGAGATTTTATCAGCCATGATAAAGACACAGTGACATAATGCTGTTCCTCTGTTTAAAAATCTATTAGTCAACCAAAAGGAGTTTGATGAGCTTTTAATAATGTCCAAATAATAAAGAAGCTAGACAATACTGGGATTTAAACAACCATTTCTATTGACAGATACATGTCACTTTAAATACCTAACTAGTTCACATCTCAGCACACATAATTTGCTCACATTTTTAATTTAAAAAAAGTTATATTTACGTTTTTATTTAGGTTTT
>OMLM01009639.1:22398-48050 GCA_900302695.1 Helostoma temminkii | reverse complement strand
GAAATTTCCAATTTCCATATATATATATATATATATATATATATGTATAAATGTTTGGACACAGCACTGAGTCAGTACCTGGTAAACCTGATAAACGACCTTTAACTTTTACTTTCTGTACTTTATTTTGATCACTTCAAGTTCTGAGATATTTGTGGGATATTTCTGTCTTACACACAGCATGTTTAACATATTCAGATCTTCAGTGATGCTCAAGCTGGAGTACTTTGAGTGCTGTTCCAAAAACTGGAGGGGTTGTGTTTACTTATTTTCACTGCAGAAATCTGCACAATTTTAAATGGGCCTTTGAGAACAGACACATACATATGTTTGCACTTCTCTTGACATATTCTTTTTGGCACATCACATTGGCACATACATCTCCTACCCCTTACCCTCTACAACACAGATAGATACAAACCTGCAAGCATGAAATACTGTGTACCCATTAAATACTATCCACACCATATGATTTACATCATATACCACAGTATATGAAGCATCTAGTTATAGCATAAATACATAAAAACATACACAAAGACTAAAAAGGTCTGCTTAAAAGGAGGGCAAGCTGAATTTGTTTATCCACGGCTACAAGCTTTACTAAAGCTTCAGGGAATAGCGGAGGGATTGCCCCTGAAGAATCTAGACTAAAATAAATGTTGTGGTTCTCATCTTTATATTTATTAATATTTCATACTTTTATATCAGGCTGCTCTGGTTTCTCAGTTTTGGTTTAAATCTACAAAAATGAAACTCTCTGAAATGTCTGACACTTTAGCTGTTCACATTTCAAACAGGAACCAGCAGGGAAAACAGATTTTGTACATGACTGTCCTCCTGAGACAGATTTTGCAGGTGTGGCATTAAAAGCTATTTAGAAAAGATCAATGTAGTACATGAAACCCCAAATATTAAACAGAGCAGTGTGTGGCACTTGATCAATGAAAGTGTGAATGTGTGCAGGTGTTCTCATGTGCACTGAAGGACAGACACAGATGTTGTCACAGGGCATCAGGAAAGGTTACCTCATTAAAGGCTCATTAATGCTCCAAAGGAAAAAATATTCTCAAAACCAGATGAAGATATATTATTATAAGTTAAATAAGTACATAAGCTTTATGGTACTGTATCACACGCAACTCTGTTGCAAATATTTAAAGGTGAAGTTATTTGTTTTTTATTTACCGGTCCACTTTCTGAGAGATGGATGAAACAAAGCGACACCACCAGTGATTAGATTTTTCTTCTTATTAAGGAAAAGTAGGTGCATAAAATATGTGAGATGCATATTATCAAAGTAAAAAAATGTGGATTATGGGCTGTTTTAGCTGCACCTGTTACTGGTGCATAGATGTAGTATTTTAGCTGTAACTAGTCAAAGTAGAACTAACTCAGGCTCTAGCTGTTTACTGGTTTAACCTGTAGCTGTGCATCATAAATCCTTCTCCTGACATATAAAGCTCTTAATGATCAAGTCCTTCATATCTTAAAGACTTTATAGTACAACCAAGCAGAACTCTTCGCTCTCAGACTGCAGGTCTTCTTTAGCTGTCAAGCTCCTCTCCTGTGGAACCAGCTCCCAGTTCAGGTTCGAGAAGCATCTCCATCTATGCATAAACTCACCATTCTTCTCCCTCCCATAGTTGTACTTTTTCTCTCTCTCTCTTTCTGTCTCTCTCTTTCTGCAGGTATCCTCAACCTTGAAGCTGTATGTTCCCAGTGTTCAGCTGCTGGCCTATCCAACCTACCCGATGTTTTGTTGTCACTTATAATTGTTGTTGTTTTGTGACCTGTTATGCTTTTCTCTTTTTTTCACTCACCCCAACTGATTGAGGCAGATGGCAACCCCCTTAAGCCTGGTTCTGCTGGAGTTTTTCTTCTTCACTATCCTCTCCACTTCTATACTGTGAAGTGCCCTGAGATGATTTTTGTTGTGAATTTGTGCTATATGAATAAACTGAATTAAATTAAATTTATAAAGTGAAATATATTGTATGTGAAATACTGAGGCTCCACACACCAATATGTATACACACAGGTGTTTTATGTTGGATTACAGCTCCTCTCAGGACTGTGACTGACTGACAACTCCCTCATCCAGCAGTTGGCTTTGTTGTACCCATAAAGATAAAGATTATTAAAGTTTATTATTGTTGACACCATGTAATTCACAGCATAGATAAGAACTGTAACATATGTGAGTCATAAATATGCACACATAATTACACAATATAAATAAGTACAATTGTCTCAGTATTGTACTTGTAATAATGTAACATTGAAGAAGGGATGAAGCATATACTGAAAACTCACAGAGAATTTTCCCTGAATTAGCACTTGTATTGGATTTATGGAGCCTTATGTTTGTTTTTACATCACCTGTAATTTTAATGATTTGGTTAATTCTAGTGATGTTTATGAGCACAATACAGTAAGTCTTTGCAGACAAGCTCTAAAAACCCACTGTGCAGTGCCCCATCAGCACCAAATGTCAGACAGATAGAGTTAGACTAGCTGATGAACACCACGGAGCATCATTATTATTATTTAAAAAGGCAGAGCTGCTGGCAGAGACCAAAAGCAGAACTAAAAGAGACAATTGGACTCATATTCATCAGATAGATGTATGAATAACTTTATACATGATGCTTTGTAACTACAGGATATCTAAGCAGCTGTTAGCTGCAATTTGCAATTTTGCCAACAACATTGTGTCCATAAGTTATTACCACTGACCCCAAATGGCCAAAAAATGTGCACATATCAGGATCTCTAAAGCTCACCAAGTTAGCTCACATTATGTCTCTGTTTAATCTATCTCTTTAACTTGACAAAATACTGGTAAGTAGGTTTTAGACAGAGCAAAGCAAGCAGTTTGTCTTTATGTCCAGCCTTGATGCTGAGCTAAGCTAGCTGTCTTATGGCTCTAGCTTTAGAGTCCATTCAGCACACAGACATGAGTGTGGTATTGATGTGCTCATCTAACTAAAAAAAGTGAATTTACACATTTCCAAAAGTGCTGAAGTGTTCCTTCAAAGTATCTAAAGACAAAATATAATACAAAATATAACCAATTCAAAAACAAAAATGTAAACATTTTAATATTTTTAAGATGCTGTTGTCTGATAATGAGAAGACGGATTTACTGGAATGAAAGGATGTCAGGAGTGGCTGTAAGGCAGGACTTCCTGCTGTTTTTGATATTGCATCATGTGACTGATGTTCATTTGAAATGACTCCACCCTCAATAACAACATTTGCCAGATGTCAACCTGCATCCTCCCACAGTCAACGCCACAATCAGTGCCTGAAATACTCCCACTGATGATTAACACCTCAGTGGCTTCCTCCTGGTGTTTCAAAGCAGTGGTCACACAAATACAATGTAGTTTGTGCCAGTTTCACCGCATACTAAAGTACATGTGGGATCATACATCCGGCTGACTAGGTAGAGTTTAAATGGTGGGTACGAGTGGTTTGTGCAGATGGTTCTGAAGAAACGCAGACTGGAACACTGGGTCTCCTCTTAAACTTGTATGGACACATTTGGCCTGGTTAGAGCGCTAAAAGATGAAAGGAGACGCTTGAATTAATAGTTTCCACAGGGGAGAACATCAAAGAGCCTCAAATATTAATAGTTTACATTTGAGGTTTATACTGAGCAGCTGCCTTTTGTATTAATGTTTAACCAAGAATTTCTTTTTATTAATTGTGTTTATAGTCATTTCAGAGTGAACAATAAAAACTTCTCCAGTCCAGACTATAAAACTAAAAATTAAACATGTAATGTAAAGCAGTGGCCACAATCATTTTCGGCATTTCTACTGTAATTCATAAGGAAAAAAACATTCAGCAGAGAGGAACTGTGGTGGTAGTCTTAAGATGTACTTTTCCGTTTCATGTCTAATGGTCAACACAAGAGGGCAGTCTTCTACTGTGTACAGTGAGTTATTGTACTGTAGGAGGTTTCAAGGAATTTGTGATGCAGTTGTTCCATTTCAAATCAACAGAGTTTTTAAACCTGTTTGCATGCCATGATGTAGTTACTCTCAAAACTACACTGATTATCTAGATGCATTTTATAATACCTCAACAGAAGCTCAACACTGTGACTCCAGACGCTGCAGAAAAATGTAAAACTGTATGTTTTCTTATCTCCTAACAGACAAAACAAGAATGGCACCTTTACACTTTATGAATCCTGTTGGAGTCTATTACGGAAAAATGCTTCAGATGTCATATTTTTAAAATATGTCCAGAAATCTTTTATACCATATATATTTATACATCCACCTGTCTGTGCAGATATAGCACTGCAGAGGTTTCATTGCAGTTCTAGCGTTCATTTCAGGAGGACATACTCTAGATATTCATATTCATATTACTTTAACTCCAATACGTTTATTATTACAACATTAATTGCTAGTTACCTTTTATAGGCATACATCCTTACAAAAAACTTTATAAACTAATACAATATTGAGAAAAGAAAGAAGAAAATAATTCTTCCTAAACTATCTTTATAGAGATGTGAGTGTGGTCTTGTGTGTGTGTTTAGCTGTCTCCAGATGTGTACACACTGCCATGAGTCTGGCAACAGCAAACACACTGAACTTAACTCCTTGGCTAATGTGTGAAGTATGCTGTGACATGTGGCCACCAAATTAGGTTTGTTTAGGACAACATTGGTCCTATTTGACAAAATGACTAAATTCCTAAGATGGTAAAAGTACTCATTTCACAAGTACAAGAAGAAAACAAGAGAAAGAAAAAAGAGGTGGATACTGTAGCACCGGAAACAAGGACAAGCTTTGTGAAGTGTGGTGACCAATTGCTCTTGTTTGTTCTTTTACATGGCTGTGAACACTGGAGCGGATATAGACCACTCAAACAGTTAGAAACAACTTTAACCCACAATTTACCCACATTTCCAATAACTATGAATTGTGCATTTGCTCTCAATCGGGTTACAACGATTAAGTTGACATGTAATATTCAGATACTAGTAATTTGGGTTGAACAAGGTTCAGTATAAGGTTTCAGCAGGCTCATACTATAGAAAATACTATTTAAAAAAACATGAATCTTTCATATCCGTTGGCTCAACCTCCATTTCATCTGTCACTTAATGCAAGTTAAATGCTGAAAATGATTTGCAAATAACGTGAGCCCGTACTGCAGAAGCCACACACTCCAGTAACATTGGAGAAGCCACACACAGAGAGATTTACAGGCCAGCTCAGAATTTGGACCACTGGTGTTAAAACTAAATAGACACAAAACTACAGAGAACAAAAATGTCCCCATATGTTGCACAGGCTCATACATGGTAATCTATTTTCACGACCATACAGGCAAATCTGCACACACTAATGTGGAAATGTCAAGAAGACCGCAACGTAAGTCTGACGTAAGCGTTATGAGGGGCAGGTGCGTGGAAGCTAAAATAGCAGCAACTGTGTGATGCCATTCAAGGAAAACTTTGGGTGGAGGCCGCTACCAATCTACTGAATAAAGCTGTATTTGTTTCATGGGACCAGAAAGTCAGTGCTCCTGAAATATGTCTCATGTGATACAATGAGAGCTTGTTTACAAATGAAGGAGTAAAAGAGCTTATGGAGAATATGTACCACAACTGGGTGTTATTAGGTAAAACAGGTGGGGCCTGGCACAAACAGGAAACAGGAAATGAGCCTGCTTCTGAAAAAAAAAATCACTCCAAAATAATGGACATAATGTTACTCTTGTTCAAAATGAGGTCACACTACAACAGTTGTAGCAAACCAGTTTTCAAGACTGTCAGCAATTATTGGTGGCCTGTACATTGAAATGTGGCAAAAAGTGTTGGTACCTTACACCTCAAAGAAACAATGCACTTATTCTTGATTATTCAGTGAGATCTTCTACAATCGCCAGAGAAAATTATTTTTGCTAGCCCTTAGATGCGGTGATAAATAAAAAGATGGGTATGATATTTCAGACTATCGTCTTTAGTTAGTATGAGTCCTATGATCAGTCACTGAATCTATTTATTTACCAAACTGAACAAAGAAAAGAGAAAGGAAAGAAGAGAGTTGTCTAAGGATATATGAAACAAAAAAAGAACAGCTCTTAGCAGGACACAGGTGATTGTATTTTTTACGTAGTTTAAAGCTCCTGGCTTCAAAAGGAAAATAAATTTTAATTGTTCGAATGATGAAAAAAAAAAAACAAAGACCAACCAAGTGTAAGACACATATGAGCTGAGTTCCAAGAAAAAGGTACAACAGCACACAATCCACACAACCATGTTACTTTAAAGCAAACTTTTAGGCAGGAAGACCAAAAAGACCTCATATTTGGAAGAGATACATAAAAACTGACTGGAGTTTATTATAATGCCTTTTGACAAGCCACAGTGCTTCTGGGAGAATGGAAAGCCTCTGTCTTTACAGAAGAAAAATGACCTGGGTGTCTTTGCTGTGTCTTGAATCTGTGCAGGGCACAGTGAAATCTGAAGATTAGCAAGATGCTCTGGAGAGAAAAATACTGGTCAGTGTCGCTGTTTTACTCAGCGTTATCTCGGTCACTGCTTCACTAACAGGATATGGTTAAGGTGCCCTATATTGTATATATACTAGGCAATATAAAGACTAGACAACACACTGCTTTTTTGATGTCATGAGTACAAATAGTTAGGAACAACTGGCCAATCTAATCTAATGTATTGTATTTTGTAATGTAATCTCCTTGTTTCTTGAAAAAGTATTAATTATCAATTCAGTATTAATAAATTAGGTCTAATAGTGTCAGAGCTTCACATAATCCCAGTGTATACATTAAAAGTTTTGTCACAGCCCATGTGAAACCTCATCTGAGGTATCGGACAGGGCTGGTCCAACTGGTACTCTAGGAACTCTTATTCACATGGTATGAGAATTCCCCAGAATACAAAACTTTTGACAACTTCTTACACAGACCTAATCATCCATGACAGGTACTGACCTTTCCATGAATCTATCACTACATCTTTTTAAACACCTCTCTAAACTCTTACTCTTAGAAGCAACACATAAGATATGGCTGGCTGGTGAAACCAGCAGAAACTGGTTGCCTAAGCTTGGCTGTCTTCACAAAGCATTGAATTAACACCCTTCTTGACATTATGTTGCACAAACTATTGGTAGCCAGGATCAGTGCAGCTTCTACAACTTTGGATGGACAGAATAAAGACCTGCCTATCTGCACAGTCACAGATGGCCTTATAAACCATATGACAAAGAAATCTTGTAAAGGAAAGCCATAGTCATTGTAATGCTGTCAGGCATCCCTAATTTAATAGAACTGAGGAACAGATGGGAAAGAAGTGAAATGTAATCAACACTCTCTTATAGGCCAAAATAAAATGATTTAAACCTGAAGGCTTTGATTTTATTCACAGCTTGTCCTCCAAAAGTCCATACTGCACATTCAATATTTTACTTTTAAAAGCAAAGATGGCCTTTAATGGAAGCCTGTTACACTAAACTCACTATGATGAATGCATGCAGCTAAAATGCAATATATTATTGGTGCTGTGAAGTCTGTCTAACAAACCTTTAAGAAAAGTCCTGGCTGCACTCAAGCCTCTATACTGGGCGGCAAACGTATTCAACTATACAAAGGTTTGTGTTGTTAAGTGTGGGTGTGGGTTTGAGGGGTAAGGCAGTCTGGGTGTGTACTGTGACAGCCTCCACACACACACACACACACACACACACACACACACACACACACACACACGGGATTTGTTTTTATTTGTTCCACTTCCTGTAGGTTTGCTGTTAGGTTGGGGTTTAGACTGTGTCAGTGTGCATGTGTGAAGTAAAACACCCCAAGATGTTTCACAGATATTTAGTTTGCCCAGTCCTTACCCACTTTCCATTGGACTGTCTACACAGCTAGTTTAGTGCCACATACACAGATTTTTTTACTTCACTTTTTTTCACCTGAAGTTTGCTAGACATACTTCAGAGTGCCAAAAATAATGATATAATAAGTATTATCAAAACCTTCCAATTTCTTACATGCAATGGTGTGCTACTCTTTGTGTTTCATATGTATTAAACATCATTTGGTTTTGTACTGTTGGTCTGACAAAAAGACATCACATCACCTTGGGAGTGGTAGAATGTAACTACTTACAATTCTTTCAGTATGTTCATTCATCCTAAACCTAAAACTAAACCCTAATCCTACCTAATAAAAAATTTGGGCAAAAGCCTTGCTGTGATGTCACATGGGAAAATTGTTAATAGGATGTCAACCTTGGCTCTGATTGGCAGAGGTACCTTTAAGTTGAATGTATCATAGAGTGCTACAGAATATGACATGAAAATAACATGACGTGCAAAGATGATGGCTCTCCTCTATCCTCCAGTGTCGCACTGGTGTTACTTTGAGGAGGTTGAGTGGGAGGAGATATGTAGATTGTGCCGGTGGAGCCCTATTAGTGCCCTCTGTAGTCCACCAACCTCACACTGGACTGTTGTCACTCAAACAGGGTCCACCACACCTAGAGCCAGCACCAGGGTGAATATTCACAGGGAGGCATTCTGCTATATAGCATAGCCAAGAAAGGTTGTACTGCAGAGACTGAAGTTGTATCTTTTATGATTTCTGTTGCCTTTTTGTGTTTTGACATTTTTGGTTTTTTAAGAGACCTGTAAATTCAATAATTTACCTACCAAGTGACTGGAGAGGAATATTTATTTTTTAGAGTTTTACTACAGTTGATAGAGGGTGGTCTGGACCAGCTTTACTTCAGTTTGACAATGATTTTCACTAAACTTTTACCACGTGGATATTCAAGGATGCATTTTGTGATGGCTGTGACTCATTTTGTGTTGATGACGCTATTTTTTTCACTGGGTGAAACCAAGTTCTACAGACCATTTCAGTTCAACCCATATAAAGGTGGGCCCAATGAACACCATGACCTTGGGAAACCCACCAGCAGACACAAGTAAGTTATGCTTGTATGTCTCATTTTATCTTAGTATTTTAAAGCCAACTTAAAATCATCTGTGTCCCACTTCTCTCTCGTAATTTGTTTCTCCTCTCTTGAAGGAACCACTGTGCCTACGTCACTGAAAAGACAGTTTCTTTCACTGTGCAGGACGGGGCAGCCCCCTATGTAAAAGCTGAGTACAACCACAAGTGTTCTTGGGGTAAAAAATGTCCAACTCTACTGTGAGTTCAACAGTTCTTATTACGCTCTTATTATGTTGACATTTAGCTCATGATCTGCCTTATTGTACAAGAAAATACAGGATACAAATTATTACAAACAAGTGTATGTTTCTGACTAATTGTTGGTTGTTCCCCTCAGGTATCGTCAGCTGTATAAACCAATCTACAAAGTGGCACATAAAACAGTCACAGAGCTGGAGTGGCGTTGTTGTCCTGGGTACTCTGGTTATGACTGTATGGAGGGACCTCCAGTTTACCAACACCCCATGCAAATGATGCCACCATTCAAGGGCCCTCCAGTGAAAGGCCCACAGTTTACGGGGCCACAACACAAAGGTCCCATGTTCAGTGGTCCACCTATTAACATGGCTGTGAAAGCCAACCCATGGAGTCAACCCAAAGGACCTCCAATCAGCAGCTTTAACTCTTACCCTATGCATTACTTTGGGTCCTCAAGTTCCTCCACATACCCCGAAACCCACTTTGAGCCTTATCCATCTGAGCCAGAGGTAGTGCCAGACCACCAGGAGCCACATCATAACCAAGAGCACAAGCATGAAAATGAGCATAGCCAGGGACCCGAGGAACCTACACATGAGGAAATCCCTCTTCCTCCCTCTGGTGGTGAACAGCCTGAGCGTGAGCACATAGGTGGGTGCTAACTGCAAACTACTCCCAATTCTGAGTATTGATGCGACTATGTAGGTTAGGTTAGGATAGAAGAGGTTTATACTGGAAAAGTAACAAAACATACAATTGTTTCTCACAAATAGAATGGCACTGGGCAGTCATCCTTTTGAATGCTTTAACGTTCATGTACATAGTTTACTGTATTTTTTCTTATATTAATAGCATTCTTCTTTCTCTCTTAAGGACCAGCTCTTGACAGTGAGACAGAGGAGAGAATATATCGAATGGAGGAAGATGTGAGACGCCTAAACCAGGGTCTGGAGACTCTCAGGGGAACTGTGAATGGACTGGAGGAAAGTCTACGAGCCTCGCTGAGAGAGGATGCCAACAGGATGCTGTCAGCTCTGCTCTCTGCTGCCCCTGGTCCTATTCCTGCTCCTGCTGCAGCCTCTAGTCCATCTACTGTAGGATTTGTAGAGATTCCTGTGGGACACTCTGAGACAGAGGCTCTAGATGGCAGACACGTTCTTCCAAATCTTACAGAACTGAATGGAAAGGTAGAGGAGCTCAAGACAGAGTTGCAAATTAAAACAGCAGAGCTGCATGAGCTAAAAGTAATGGTGATGAGACATGATGGAACCCTGAAGAAGATGTCAAATAGTGAAGAAGTAGTGTCGAACTCAGCTGGGCATCTTGGGGGAAATGCTCAGAGAGCTATAGAGAAATTGATGGATGCAAAACTCAGTTCAGCTAGGACAGAAATTGTGGGTGGCTTTGAAAAACGTGTGGAGAGTGCAGAGGGCCAATGCGAGGAGAAAGCTAGCGATGTGCGTCGTCAGTGCCAAAGGGAGCAAGGTAAGAGACAGGAGCAGATGGAAGATGCTCTGCATGAAAGTACTACTGATTTGAGAACACAGCTTACAAGTCTCCAGGAACAGATCCATAATTTAAAAGCTACACAAAGTTGCTGTGGTAGAATAGATGGACTGGTTGAAAGGGTGCAGCAGTTGGAAACATCAGTTGCAGGCCTCAACCAGTCCCAGGGACACCTGAGAGTGGAGTTGGGTGGACACAAGGACCACATAGAAGGAATACTGGAGGGCCGTCTGAGGTATGTAGAGGATAAGCTCAACCTGACTGGACAGACAGGACAAGGCCTTGAGGCCAAAATGGAGGGTAAGTTAAGAGCTCTGGAGGCCCGTGTGCTGATGGCTTTGGAGGAGCTGGAAAATAGCAGTTCCTCCACACTGCTTGAGGGTCATGCTGTTCCTGCACTGGAGACAGAGCTGGGGTCGCTCAGAGGGAAACTTGAGGTGGATGTTGACAGAATGCAGAAGCATCTGAGCAGCCTTGAGATTCTCTGCTCCTCTTCTTGTTCCTCAACTCCCATCTCAAACCCATCTGTCATCCAGGAAGATTCTGCTGCACCAAGCGCAAAGCTGGCAGAGCAGCAGGATGTGAAGCAACTACTGGACATGCAAGATGACCGTTTGAACCACCTCAATGTCACACTGCAGAACATTTTGGACCGCTTGACCCACAGGGAACAGCAGGAACTTGCAGAGGGAGAGCTCACAGTCCTTAAATTCAATTTCCGCTCAGTCAACAATACCTTAAGAGGCCTCCAGAACTCCCTTGGGACAGTCATCCACCAGGTGGGTCAAACAAACAGCTCTTGGCATGAGAGAGAGGCACGTCTGGCCCAGCAGATAAAGGGTGTGGTTCAGCTGGTTGGACATCAGGCTTCCATGCTTGGAGCAGGTGAACGCAGACTGACCCGACTTAAGGGTGAGCTACAGGAGATGAAAAGGCGGCTGGCAGAGGAGGTCCAGGGCTGCAGGAGCACAGCTATGGGCGTCCAGAAAGAAGTAACTGAGGTTGGAGGACGTGTTGCCAGTGTGGAGGATCAGTGCAAGGGTCTCAATTACTTGGCAGATGACCTGGAGAGAATCAGGCAAGAGTTGGAGAGACAATCAAACGGGCTTCTCCTGAAAGTAAATGGGACTCTCTCCAACCACGCGCAGCAGCTGTCTGAGCTGAGAGTCGAACTCCGAAACTGCACATCCAAGGTAGAACCAACAGACCAGAGTTTAGAACTGGAGGCAGAACCACAGCGAGGGGACACATTCACTTTGCATTAGTTCAAATTATATGGACAATCAACTTTAAAGTTAAAAGCGTTTTCTGCAGGTGTAGTGGGGTTCACTATAATCCCATGTTAGTATTTGAATTGTTAAATACAAAGGTTTTGAACCTGCACTGAAATAAGTATGGATTTAGTTAACTTACACTATGAAACAAAACAAAAAATGGCAGCTATATCTGATGACTCATTAAACAGAATGCTGATGTTTTCTGAAGTTGCTTCAATGAATTGTTTCTTGTAAAGTAAGACAAACAGAAAATCCCACATATGTTACTGTACTGTTTTGTCAAAGCCTGCAAACATTTCTTCTACTGTATGAGTTGTTTAACAATGTTTACATATTACAAGTTTTGTACTGATTTTTCATGTCTAGACTAGAAATACCCAGAATGAGATGTTTTTATATGTTTTTGAGCATTAGTTTCTATTCTAATTGTAATCACGCATAAAATGTTAGCAGTACAAGATATGTGTATATACAGTTTAATTTCAATGTTTTTCAGTATTCCTGATCCAATAAACAAGTTTCTTTACTTCATGCCTACTTGATTAACAGAGGTGATATAGATACACGTAAAAATATATTAATGAGTATCCTGAATTTAATATCTAATCAACACTGAATTTCAGGAGCTGGTCATGTTGTACATTGGAAGTGTTGCTGCAGAAACATGGGAAACCACAAGATGGCAATAGAAAAGCATTAATACTGCTGAATAGCTAGGCTTGACTTAAGTGGATCTATTTTTGTGCAGACTATATATGATACTTTCAAAAAGTTGATTCATGGGGACATCCATTGCTTGCTATCAGAAAAAGACATATTTGCCAAGGTGAAAACAACCGAGGAGCATTTCAGTAAAGCAGCCTTTGTGAGCCAAGTTTGGGCATTACGATAAGGCAATATGTGACCTTACTAATAACCTGCTCCTGTTAGTTCCCTTCCCTGTTGAACAAACAACCATTAAATTAACAGCTGTGTGGGAGATGAACCCAGTGCCGTGTGACAATGTTTAAGCAACAAATGGAGATGAAGAATGGACTCAGGATGATAGGGGAGGTAAGGAGGATAGAGGGAAATGATACCAAGATACCTAATTTTCTGTAGAAGACATGAGTGATGGAGCAATCTCCATGAGACAAATATAAACATACAGTAGTAATGATTCATGCTTATGCACATGCAGAAAGTAAGGGAGATAGAGAGAGATATTCCACACCTTCAAGTAACAACCTTTCATACAAAACACACAAACCCATTTTCTTCCACTACTAAGAGTGCAAGCATTTATATAAATGCCATTAAAAGTGAAATAAATAAACACAAAATGACAGACCATATTCCCACTGCTAAACTTTAAAGGTCCCACAGGCTTCCATTACCTCTCAGTCACTGTCTGGGTTTTCCCATCTGTTTTCTGTATTCCTCACATGCCTCCTTTCGGTTCACACTTCACACAAACCAAGACAAGAAGACATTAATCATGTTTGTTTCCAAGCAGACACGTTGACAGAAAGGGCAGTTGGGAGGCTCTTGTGAATTTGTCTCCTCTGACTCTGAGTCTCTTCACTACTCACTCATGGATCTGATATTGAGTTATGCTCCTTGCACAGCTTACCAACTGTGACTATCCAAGGCATGAGCCCAAATCACAGAAGACAAAGCTGGCACAAAGACAGAGGACATGGGATATGGGAGCAAACACGGGGCTGCTGTGGTCTGAAATGTGAATCATCCTGCCTAATGTCCTCTGGAGACGCTTAAGGTGAAAGGAGAGCTTTTGTCCTCATTATAGTGATGGTCAGAGAACAGACAGTGTTGATTACAGCTGGCCCACACATGAGATAGCCCAGGAGAGGGTTATCAATGACTCAGAGCTTCTCTGTAATACGCTGCTGGATTTGACATTTTTCAAGAAGCAGTAAAATGTAAAGTTATACCAAGAAAGATACTGTAAAATTTAGACGCATACATTTTTTAATGATAGTCCAAATAAAATATGGAAAGAACCTACTGCATATCATCAATTTGCCAACCTCTGTTGTGTCAATTTAAAAGTCCTTACTAGACTTAGAGTCCTTACTTAAACACTTCCTCATGTCTTGGCTTTAACACTCACAGAAGGTGGCTACTGCACACTAAAGCCTGAACTACAATTTGTCTCACTCCATAAAGTAAATTATTAGGGGAAACAGCAGAAGTGAAATTAATTCATGCATGTGCAGCTAAGAAACTCCAAGATGGTCATGTACAGATGCATCTCATTTTTTAAACAACAAGTTTTATAAGACTATATTAATAGCAAGCCCAGCTACTGTCCCAAGTTTTAAACATAGGATTTACTTTACGATCATTACATTTCCTCCTACATAACATGAACACAGCTTATACTAAGTTAATTAGTGTCTGGCTCTGGCTCATTAGTAAATATATAGACATGAGAGTTGTATTATTCTGCCTATTTAACTATAGTTGTTTATTACTATTTTATTATTGTCTTTTCTTGTAATTTTAAAGATTCAAGGATTAACAATGTATCCGATCCTGTACATAATCCTTATAGTTCAGTAATTAACAATGTAATGATCCTGTACATAAACAAATGCCACATTTCAAATGACACATTTTTGTGACTCAACCCTTGTTACTTTCAGAATTATTGATCCAAATCCAGTTTGGTTTAAGTCCCCCTTAAATGAGAAAAACAAAACTATTAAATCAGGGACACTGATGTAATGGGCTTCTTGATCTTGGTCCTTTTCTGTCCTGTAAAGCATCAACAGGGAATGTTAATATACTAAAAGGATGTTGAAGGACATTGGCTGGCTTTGTCAGTCAGTGCAGTGTGCTGTGAATCTGTTTTTCACTGAAAGCACAATTGACATCAAGCCAGCCAACCTTGCATGTCCCATGACTGGTTAATTAGTCATAGGTTTCAAACACAATCAACTGACCTATGAATTCACAACCAATCCATTTGCACGTTTTTCCTAAATGAAATGTACCCCTCCACTCTGTTTTCCTTTGAAATACATGAAATACATAAAGTCACTAAAGTCATAACTTAAAAGTATTTTTTACAGCTTGTCCAGATGTACATATGAAAATCAACCTGAGCTCATAACATTTATTATGTTAATAGTGCAGCAGGATGCAACATAACATTCATTCATTCATCTTCTGAACCGCTTAGTCCTTGCAGGGGTCACAGGTGTGCTGGAGCCTATCCCAGCCGGCATACGGGTGAGAGGCGGGGTACACCCTGGACAGGTCGCCTGCAACATAACACTGAACAGAAATAATAATAATGGAAAATCCATTCATCGTTCATATACCTCCAATGTCAGCCTCAGTGTCTTGTGATTCTACTAAAAATGGTGAAAAAAAATCTGGTTCTTCATCTTTGGGCTGTCAAAATACTGAGGGATGGTCTGTGCTCTCAGTCCATTGCCTCTTCCTGCCATTAGTTATTCAACAAAAAATAAGCCAAAAAGAAAAAATACACAGACACATTCAAAGTAATGTCATGTGACGTTGTATGTGCCTAACAGTAAGACCCACTACAATCAGAAGATTTTTTTTTAATGTTTTTACGCAAAAAATTAAAGGATTAAAAGAGGGGGAACTAACTTTCGTACATGACTGTATGTCTGATCCTGTGAAAAATTAACTGACTTACAGTCAGTCGTCCATTTGCCATGTCTTTATGAGCTGATGGGAAGTGACTGCACTTATGTTCAACATGGGTCTCTCATAATTTCCTCGCACTATGATCACTTCCTGCCCACTGTCATCTCCAATAAGTCAGTGAATGGACTACTATGATACAGTGGACCACAGTATGACACTAAGTCCATCTAAATATGTCAGCGTGAGATGCCTAAGAAGGACCAGAGCCCTTTGCTGAGGTATTAATATGACAGAGCTGCTTTTTGCAGCTTTCTGACAGCCCTGCAGGCTCGGCACAGCTCAGCAAGTGAGCCCACATTCCCCTAAGTAGCTTTCTGTGACTGTCAGTCTGGGAACAGCGCAACTCCAGGCAAACTGCCTGAGTAGGTTGATAAAATAGGATGACACTGTGCTTCAGGTGCAGACTGGTACTGTGAAACTTTATTTTGAAATATATGAAGTAAAATAAGTAAAATAACCTAAGTTGCATTTGTGTTGCATTCATTGAGCATGATCTAGTGCTGTAAATTACTTTCCACGCTGGGAGCCATTAGGACCATGGTAAAAAACGTTAATAAAGTGTCACAAAGGAAAAATAAAACCTATTTTCTCACAGGCACATGCTAAAATGTTAATATTCCACTTACATGTAAATCTCTTATTTATATTCATATTCTGCTAAAAATATATTTATAATCAACTGTGGTGAGTGCAATTTGGGAAAGCAGTGAGTTAGGATAGATAGAGAAAATAAGGTGGGGAGTGGTACTTTGAGTCATCAGTGATACTCAGAGCTTGCCGGTATTCTCTCTCTCTCTCTCTCTCTCTCTCGCTCTCTCTCTCTCACTGGTCTGATTTCACTGTGGGATTTTAATTCTGCATCAGTGGAGCTCAGTGCATCTCAACAGCGGTGATGGGTGCATATGTTGAATGAGAGAATGAGTGCGTTTCCACCTGTCTGGATGTGTGTAATGTGTCTGTGTGCATCACTGATGAGAAGGATACCTCAACAAGACTCTTCAGAGCGAGTGGGTCTAGCACTCCTCTCTTTCTCTTCCTCTCTCCCTCTGTTAGTCTGCCTGTCCCCGTCTCTGTCTGTGTCTCGGTGGCTGGACAAGCTCCTCTCTTCTTTGTCCTGCTCTCCACCTGGCCTCCATGAGTTTAACTGAGGACAAGCCATTCCTCCCTGGAAGGTAAGTAGCACAGCAGTGAGGAGCTAGGAATGAATAAATAGAGCTGATATGACTCAGAGAACATTTATTCTGTTATTACACTATTTACTTTCTGTTCAACATTTTAGTTGTTCATTCTGACTCGTAATTATTGCTGTCTTATATTTCATCCTCAGAAATGACCAAATTGGGCTGTGTTGTTAAGTGTAGTTCAGTCACATCACCTTTCAATTAAGATTTAAAGAAGTGAAAATGGATTTTGCTGAGTGTTAGGCTGATTATAGGAAGGCACATACTGTACATCATTGTCAACTTGTAAACATTTTCAAGAAAAGCAGTATCTATGCTTAATCTGAGGTTGTCTGGCACACATTTTATTGGACATGTATGTGTTCATGCATGAACTGCAAATTGTTGATGGCTACACAGACACATGTGAATGACAGTTCATTTGTTCTCACTGTGCCCACACAACAGGAAATCAATGTATGCTGACAATGACAGACGATGTCTTTTGATGGATACAACACATTTTAACAAAATGCATGACCTTCAGCTGAATATTTGGGTTGTGGCATTTACCCCAAAATATTTGCTTTCCTATACTAAATTAGCCTGTTATGTTATGACTATGCAATAAAGAGGAAACTGTAGTGTTGGAGTGATGATGATTTACTTAGCTAGCAGAACTGTTTTAATATATTTATTTTGACTACTCTGTCATTCACAGACCAGAGGCTCAGAGATAATGAAAAACATTTTTAATGTCTACTTAATACCAATATCTTTTTTTTTTTTTTTTGGAGTATTCAATCTGAAAAGTAATCAAATTAGGCTCAAAGTCATTGTCTCCATTAGCCATGGCATGACAAGCTGCACCAATTAGGTCTGTGCCCAACAGTTTATTTCTCTCTCATCTAGTTTCTTTGCTCTTTTTCAGCTGATACTGTATTTTCTGTCAACAGATTTATTCACTCTCAGGTTCCTGTTTCCCTCTGTGTACATGACAAAAATCTTGTCCAATGCTAAACACCTTTATGGTCACCGGGTGATAACTGATGCATAAACCACATCCAGTTTAATCTACTGCAATGCTGAGCATCCTAAACACTTCAGGTTTAGGTGCATATTGCACCATGTAGTCCTTTTTCACAGTTATTCCCATGAAAAATTAGCCTCCAACCAGTCATGCAGCTAAAGCACAGGGTAAATATTGTGCTGTGATGCCTTCACTTGTCACTGTCAGTCACTCTCAGATGAGGAAGTGAGGGTGAACAGAGTCCACTTCACTCTCACTAAGGTCTCACAAGGCCCTCAGGGGATATGTCACACAGCAAACTGGGTGTCATATGTGTTTAAATAAAGGCTTGCTTTCATATATCACAGAATGCAGTGAACCACCAGCTCAATGAAAAACTGAATACTTTGCAGAACATTAAAGCATTGAAAATTAACATTTAACATTAAAAATTGTTAAATTGCTCCAGTCATAGTACAGTCATAGTACAAAAATGGCAAACATTTTATTGCTTAAGCTAAAAACAGCAAAGACTTGCTCTTTTTTTAGTTATTTCTGATCACAGAGAGTACATGTTGATGTTTTGGTCTGTTGACAGACAAACTTTTGGGCATTGTAATGACCATTTTTCAATATTTCAGTATTTTAGTATTTTATATACAAAACAACTGATTATGGAGAACAATATAAACTGGGAATATTTAGAAAACCTGGTTAAAAAATAAGTGTTGCAAACACTTTTGTTGCAACACTATTATTTAATTCTACAGTCACTTAAATTAGCAGCTGAACAGCTTTACTCTACCCGTAGGATTTATTTGCTTACAGGCAACATAAATAACAATAAGAAAAAGTCCTTGCAATGCACAAATAGAGGAGTAAGTGTGGGTTGTGACAATGCATGTTAGGCATGTAATTATGAGAATAATCCAAAATAATCAATATTCAGATTTTTCCATTGTAATAAGTATTTATATTTATGGAGTAAGTACCAGTTATGAAACTTCAAAAATACCTGATGTTTTACTATAGTAGGGGCCACATATCAGGTTTAATCTCTGAAAACCACGCAGACAAACTAACATTGTAATTGTCACTGCTTATTAATTCACGCATATGGTTCCCTATATGTTGCTCTTACACACTGACATGCCTGGTTGCTTATGTCCTCTGGCCAAAAACGTTTAATGATTATGAGTGACAGCAGCATCAAGGATTTTGATGACAGGCAGCAGAGAAACTTGTCACAAACTTAGAGATTGGTTGTCATGCTGAATAAAGCAATAAGCTGCAGATAGATAACAACAATATGGCTGCACAGAAACAGCAAACTTGGGAAAATAGGTCAAGGATAGAATGAGGTGCAAATGTGCATCAAAAATGAAATGATGGGATACTCCAGTGAGGTCAGTAGGTGATATATAGTTTACCTCTTACATCATCATCTAGAGGTCAGTGCCACCGTCTCAAAGGTGTGCCATTAATCACAGCTGCACAGAGGAGTTATTCAGCCAGGCTTAGAGACATGTTAACAGTAGTGTGACAGTTTAGCCATGCTTAAAATGCTCAACCTGTCACAGCTGTGTAAAGGCAGTACAGGCAATTAAGCTCTCCCTAGACCTTTACGTTCACCTCTGTCTGTTCAACTTCACACTCACATGGTTATTGGTAATATTTGTTTTGATACTCTGGTTCCATAAACAAGTTCAGACACATGGAATGAGTTCAGATCTACGTATATATTTTTGAGTGAGGCTCACTTGTTTTGTAGCTTCTTTTGATTGTAATTTAATAATGACTTATATGTAAAGGGCTGCAGGGAAAAGCAGAGCATACTGTAGCTTAAACTATGCAACTTAAGCTAGCATTAGGATGAGACTCAAAATCAATCCACTCTTCCTCTTCCTCCTCTGCTGCACTCTGCCCATGCTTCATGTAATCCTAATTATTAAATTATAAACTTACTTACCAAAACTTATCATTAAAACAACAATGTCTTCAAAAAATAAATTAAATACTGCCCACTCTTGCTATATTGGGGTGTTGGTGCTTTAAGACGAGCACAAATGAGCAAAAGTTGTTTTGATTCATGAATTTAACTATAAAAATTTTACGAGCTGGGCTGAGATATATTTTGCACACATTTGAATGTGCAGTTTCTCTCTCTCTCTCTCTCTCTCTCTCAAGGCTACTTGAAGGGCATGGTTATCACCCAACATCCAAACACAAATTGCATAATCTTTCAGCATCATGTAATCACAGCGTTGTGACAACACTGGTAATTTATGGTTGCATGAGGTCTAAAGAAGGAGGTAATCACTGTAATGTTCAGTCTAATCAATCATTTTGATGCTGAAAAGAAATCATACAACTAATCAAAATGTAAATATTTGAATAATAACCTTGAACAAAAATAAGAAACACAAGTATATAAAAATACAGCTTATAAATGATCATTCTTAATTATTTTAACATTGGCCAAGATGTGTATAAGTACTGATAAATCTGTGATAAACCAATCCCAGCTGATAAATTTAACAGATCTAATTTAGCTGTCTAATGGGGAATATGTTTTATTGAAAGCAGAAGCCTTCATGTGCTGACACCACAGTGGAGTTCTTGGATTTGAGTGGCACTAAAACTGGTTACGACTACTTACTGCACTGAGTCTCCTCCACTCAGACTGACAGGACATTTCATCATTGGCTTGGAGCGGCACGCTGACTTGCATAGTAATGAAACCTCATCCTTTATCAGTTGCCTATGTACTTGAGAGCTTATAGTATGATGCCTTTGCACAGCCTCTAATAGCACTTCATGTATTGATCCCCACATTTTTGTTTTGTTTTGTTTTCCTCCCTTATGTTTATTTTTCCTACATCTTTTGCATCAAGTGAAGTAATGCAATGAATGGCAATGGTCATCTTTTTTGCAGCTAGGCTGGACAAGAACATACTGAATTGCCTCAATTATGAGTCTCCCTCATAACAAGGAACATGGAAGGAACATTATTGTAAACATAAGTTATTAGATTCTGAAATGTTTCAACATCCATCACTCTGCTGGTCTATGACTGTGTTTGCATTATGTGTAAAAATGTGTCAGCTAGAGACCAAACAACACTTTATCTCTTGTCTAGCAAATTTGAGCACATATATTAATTGTAACTGTTCTCCAGCTCATACTGCTTTTGTAAATCCCCAAAAGCACAGCCCTCCCTTTTTCCTTCCATCTGTCAATGCTATTTTAATAATATATCATAACTATTTCTATTACATAGCTTCATTTATTCCTACATCTGATCCTGTAGGCTGGAAACACACTGTCAGTACAATATACTGTGTGCCAAACACAGTAAGAAAGCTTGAATTGCAGAAAACATTAGTCAGAGGAAATGTTAATTGGTGGCAAATACATATGAGGAAATATTAATAAATAGCTTCTTGTTTCTGCAACTAAACTCTCTTTGAACCACATGTCTGCTCTTTTTGAGTATGTTTTATGATCAGTGGAGTATCGAGTTTGGGTGAACTCTTCAACCCAAGCATTATTTCACAATTATCTCATCCGTGTGCCAACAACATTTTAGATGGGAAATGCTTCAGATACATCTGCTGTGTTCGCTTCCACCATACCCAAGGAGCATGACATCTTCATGGGTTCACTCTACAGTGTATTTTGTGAGTCCACACAACACACCAGTCTCTACTCTATAGATCTCTCACTGTGGAGACAGCACAGGTCAGTTCCTTTTTGTTTTACAGGTATACTGTCCCTCATGGGTAACTGCATTCTGCTGCTCGTTGCATATCACAAGAGGTCGACCCTGAAGCCAGCAGAGTTTTTCATCATCAATCTCTCTATCAGTGACCTTGGGATGACGCTGTCTTTATTCCCATTGGCAATACCATCAGCTTTTTCACACAGGTACTGCAGATTCCCCCCCTTTTTTTACTTTTCTCACCTCAATATCAAATGAATCCCTCTGGGAATACTTAAATTACTTTAATTGACAACCACTAACAGCAATAGGTAAAGGTTTTTATATCAAAGTAATGGTCTTTTTTTCTGGAAAAAGTGACACGTGCATTTGTCACTATTTCACGACACTGTATGAACCAAACTTTCTTGTCTCTTGTCACATTTCCCATTTCTTCTTATCTGTACGCACAGGTGGCTGTTTGGAGAAATCACCTGCCAGCTTTATGCTATGTGTGGAGTGCTGTTTGGTTTATGTAGCTTGACCAACCTCACAGCGCTCTCCCTAGTGTGCTGCCTTAAGGTCTGCTTCCCTACCCATGGTGAGGGGATAATAAACTAAACTAATGAGCATGATGTTCCCAACGCTACAGGTTTGATCACAACGCTGAACAGCATGAGGACAAAATTTACCACAATAACTGCAAAGCATCTTTTTGTATCTCCTGTCTGATCAGGTAACAAGTTCTCCTCGTCACATGCCCGCTTCCTGGTGGCTGGAGTGTGGTGTTACGCATCTGTGTTTGCCGTAGGGCCCTTGGCTCAGTGGGGACATTACAGTCCCGAACCTTACGGCACAGCCTGCTGCATTGACTGGCATGCACCCAACCACGAGCTTTCAGCTTTGTCTTACATTGTCTGCCTTTTCGTCTTTTGCTATGCACTGCCCTGCACCGTCATCTTCCTCTCCTACACTTTCATTCTGCTGACAGTGCGGGGGTCACGTCAGGCCGTCCAGCAGCATGTGTCACCACAGACCAAGACCACCAATGCACACGCTCTCATTGTCAAGGTCAGAGAATATGTGTGTGTCGACTCAGGGTTTTGCAGCTGGCAGGGTTTGAGCAGGATATGAGACATTATATTAGAAAAAGATTAGGCTACATGATAACTTGCTTTATCTTTAACTTTTTCGTGCACATAGCCACCTGTTACTATAAATAAGACAACGGTACCACACATATGTTAACCTACACCATTTTTATTTGACACTTGGTCACTGGTGTGAAACTAAATGCATCTTCTGCATGTGATGTTATTGTACGTGTTTGGTTTTTCTCCACAGCTGTCAGTAGCTGTGTGTATAGGCTTCCTAGGTGCCTGGACCCCATATGCTGCTGTGGCCATGTGGGCAGCTTTCGGAGATGCCACACAGGTTCCTCCAGCTGCATTTGCCCTAGCTGCTATGTTTGCCAAGTCTTCCACCATCTACAACCCTATTGTCTACCTGCTGTGCAAGCCCAACTTTCGTGAGTGTCTCTACAAAGACACAGCTATGCTACGAGAGAGGATCTACAAGGGAAGTCCACATTCAAATCCAAAAGAACATTTTGGATCCACTTCACAGCGCAACAAAGACACAAGCGGCTCCACTCGCTTCTCAAATGGACAACAGGACGGCTATGGGGCTTGTCTGGACCTCACTGACAACACAGCACTGTGTGATGGGGCCATGCCCCAGTGGACTGCCTGCATCCTGACTGGATCAAGCTACAGTGAGGTGACCGTTAGCAAGCTCTCAGCCAAACCACAGGCCGATTTCCTCTAATGGTACTATCTCTTTCTTTCACGAAGAATACAACACTGGACAGGAGCTCAAAAAGACGAAGACATCATTAAATGGACAAAATTGCAAATGGCCTACATAAGTTATAATGAGTGTAATTCACCAAAACCTTACAGTATCTAGTATGACAATACCATAGGCTTTAAAGGACCTTTAATGGCAATATTCCTGAAAGTCTCTCAAAAGTGACCCTTTTAACTCAGACTCGACAAGTTTACACTGTGCTTACTCCATGTGCCACAGAAAAGTTCAATGTCTACTTGCTTCCGGTTTCATTTTTATGCACACTAATTTAACTGACTTCAGAAGGAGCAGAAGATGAAACAGAAGAAGCCCTGCTGGCTTCACTGTTAATTAGCCAAAGACTAGCTCATCATCTTTTGCATGCAGAGGGAATATACTTCTTAACGAGAGAGGATAGACCATATTTCATATTAGGCCAAATAAAAATAACTAAATACAAAATATGTAGAATTGTTGGAAAGGAGAAGAAACAGTTAATGACCTTTCCTGTGATAACAACATGTTTTGTTGTATATATGCTAAACCCTCATATGTGACTGGTCTGCTTTAGACCTGAATGCTCTTATGGATATTTAGTTTGTGTCACCAGTTAACTCACCTCTAACAGAGAAATAAAAACTCACAGCTGCTGACTTCTGTAAGTAATGAAACAACCAATGTTTAGCAGCCATTTCAGAAGTACAGGAGACAAGAATTTGATATGGAGAATCCCTTTAATAAGGTCACACTCCAGCTCAAAACTGTATATGTCTTTGAAATACTGTTGCTTGCACATGTTTATTTCTCCCTTTCCTTTTAAACATGGCATTATGCTGTGTGGCTTCACATATGCATATGAAGAAAGCACTGTGTATTTACTGATATTACAATGCAATTTCAATAATAATTTAATAATTTTATATTCTCTAAAAAATTAAATATGAACAGGAAATACAAAATGAGTTGACAAAAAAATCTAGCAGGAGTAAAGTAAGAAACACAGTATCTCAGACTGTTACACATACACCAATGTGATTAGAATCTATACCTCTGGTCTTAACTATGTGATGAAGTGTTGCTTTGAAAACTGTTCATTAGCTTGAGAGCACAACAGGTTCAAGTTCACTTCCAATCTAATTTTCTACAAAGGAGTACTTTTACATTATTGGCAGCACCTTGATACGTTCTCTGTTTAAAATTCATGGGTTGGTGTGCAGCACTTCTAAAGGCTGAAAGAAATCTTTCAACTTTCAGACAAGAAATAATGTTTCAGAAGAAACTGAAATATATTTGAGTTAATTTCCACAAAAGGTGGGACTTTTCCTAAAATACAACAAAAAGTAAAATCTGTAATGTTTTTATTCGCTTGAATCTTAATCTGACAGAAGTACGAAGAAAAGATTTTCAGTGCTGACCAACTTTATTGTATTTGTAAGTATTAGCTAATTTAGAGTTTGATGACTGTACCAAACAGGATGTTTACTGTGTTACATCATGTTTGCTTTAATTACACTTAGGGGGTTAGGGTAATCATTTAATCAAACTGCAAATACAGAGGAGCTGTTGTTGTTTTACAAGTGAAATATTTGCCCATTCTTCCTGTTTAACAGTCCGGGGTCATCGTTTGTCTGGTTCTCCTCTTCCTGCCAGTCAAGTACATGCAGTCTATGTCTATGAAGTCACATATTAAACCATATGCAGATTTCTGAAAAACAAGCTCTAACATGAACGTCACTGACCACAGGGCACTTCATTCACTGTATTTTCTGACATGACCTTGGGCCTAGAGAATTCTGCATTGTCTCTGCACAGGAGTGATATACAGTATACTTGTAGCTTCCCCACCGCATAAAAAAGTTTCAAGTAACATTTCTGGATGCAAAGGTGCTGCACATTCAGCAGTGGTTTGGCTTTACTCACTGAGATTTCCCCTAGAAGATCCTGAATGTTTTCACAGTGCTGAAACACCTAAAGTCATTGTTGCATTGAGAAATATTCTCTTTGAATTCTTTGACAATTAATTCATGCACTTTGGCACAAAATGGTGCAGCCATCTTTGTGTGCAGTTACTTTAATATTTTATTATTTTCACCAACCAAAATCTTTTTGCTGTAGTTACTTCAGATAAAAGTTCTAGCGAAATGACAGTCCCCACTTTTCTGGAAATGGTTTGTATACTGTTTATCTGCACTGTTTTTGTTTTTGTATAATCAATTTGATGTTATATGTTAAATCTACTTTCCTTCTAGAAACAT
>OMLM01009639.1:0-17483 GCA_900302695.1 Helostoma temminkii | reverse complement strand
GCCTTAACAGTTCCGATCCTTTCATTTGTATATTTAACATTATACATATAGCATTATACCTCTATTAAACAGTTCTGCCTTGTTTGGATTTAAATGATAGCAACTTAATGTGTTCTGTAGTTTTTTAATATTGTCAATAAATTCATTAAAAATGCCAAAACAATGATTTACTTATAAGATTTTGGTCATTTTGTGCAATTTTCATATGATTTTTTTCTCTTTTAGTTTTCAATGTAAAACTGACATTTCATAGTGTTTTTGTTGTTTGCTCTGATGTGCAGGAAGTCAGTCCCGGGATCACCACAATACACTACTGGATATGAGCTTCCATAGCCTGGCTCAAGACAAAGATACTTTTGGCGATGAGGACAAAGGATTTGACATACTCGGTATTGGATTTTGATTATTGGTATTATTAGTATTAGTATTTGCCAGTCATCTATTATGCGTAATAAATAAAATGTCAAAATTCATATTGTAAACTTGAACGTGAATGTGAAAAGCACCTGGATGTTCCCAGGTGATTTTTGCACTTTGTAAGTAGTTTAAAGGCAATGCTCTGGTCATAAACTGAAATACTTGACTTTACAAGGGATTGCTCAAACACAAGGTTTGGTTTCTCTGAGGGTAGTAGTGTGCCTCATTCAATGAGGAAAAACTAATTCTCTCATCTGGTGGACCAAGGTTCATGGGCTGCATTTTTGAAAAATATGCTCTCTTAACTTATTCACCAGTTATATAACTTTACAGAAAAAAATCTCACCTCTGCTACATTACATTCAAATACTAAAAAGAAAGATAAGTGATTATTAGTTGTGATTTTCATGTTACTTGAGTGGATAATTCTTGCTACTTTAATTATCCTGTAGACTTTCTGACAAACTTTAGTGATCATCCTGAGTCCACTGACTTCACTCCAGAAGAGCCTGAAAATGAAAATCCAGAGGCCCCTACACCCAACTCTCAACAAGGTTATGAAATATTTTTATATATTATTTGCATTCTGTTTTCACTTTTCATTTATTTAAAGCACTTGAATTTAAACAACTGGTTGTTTTTAAAACTATATTTGTTTCCCAGATGCTAAAAGGCGAGAGCTTATGGAGGTAGAGACTCCTACACTCAACGAGACCACCCTTCTTGCTAATGAAGATGAAGCCTTTGCACTTGAACCTGTGGCCATCACCCGTATGCGCAAACAAAACCTCTCAAACTCTTTCTTCGACTTCCAAACACACTGAATAATGTGCAAACATTTATATGACACTAACAAGCAGTGACCACCTTACTGAAACCACACTTGCACTAGTTTTAAAAATAATATCCACAAACCAGCATAAGACTCAAGGCCGATCTACTGGTGTGCACTAATTGCTATGCAAAGAGAGCCAAGCTAGAAACTTAAGTGTTGACCTGCTGTGATGATGGAGAGCTGCACATGAGCTGTTAGACCTTGTACAAACTTCTCCTGTTCCCTTGCAGCAAACTCAGAGAGGAAGAAGGGAACTAGGAAGCGCAAGTTGGTGGTGGATGAGACTAAAGAACTGACCAACAAATTCATCAGGAAGCAGCTTACAGACTATTCAGATTTAGTCGCCCCTTTCGACATGGCCCCGCCTACCGTGCAGCTTATGCAGTGGAAGGAAACCGGAAGTGCAGACAAACTCTTAGCACAACCATGTTCCACTGTAGTAAATCCACAGATAAAGGAGGTACAAAGACCTCTCTGCTGTATCATAAAACAGTTATTCAGTCATTTATGAACAGTACATTGAATTTCATTTTGCCTTTGCAGGTTTTTGTCAAAAGTATTTTCCAGCTCAAATGTTATGGTGTTTGTGAGGAAACTGAGCAGATGCGTGAGGGTGGAGAGGAAGGTAGGGACTTGGATATTACTACAGCGAGAGATTTCTAGAAACTCTAATCTCATAATTGTTAATGTGTAGTTGTGGTGTCATGAGTTCTGCCTCTCGTTCTTTCATATAATCTTCATTAATTAAAGTTCAGAGGGACATAAGTTCCTTTACCATGGACATCAGTGTCATTGATTCATCAATTGATACTGAAAAAACACACAACACTGAACTGACACTTGATCAAATGAAGCAGAGCTACTCAGAACTCACACAAGTAAGTAATTATAGATTATATCGTAATTCATGCAGCTGCTTCAGCTTTTTATTTTTGGTTTATAATCTACCGTCCCTGCTAGGATGAGAACAGGTCAGAGTTCACTCATCCAGAACTTCCTTCAGAAGACTCCATGTTTGTCCATCCATCCCACATGAAGCAGGAGACAGAGTCAACTTTGCTCCACAGTCAGGTGCTTGTGAATGTACAGTTACAAATGAAAACATTGCAGGGAATTATAATCTGTCAGACCCCAGATTTCACTGGCCTTATCTGTGGAATGAAAGTGAGCTAATAATGGACGGTGCTGTAGACAAGCTACAGTCTGTCAGTGTTTAACAGATGGTGGCTGTTAATTTCCCATGATGCCTTGGACATATGCCCAGCATCCCTGACTGAAGCATGTTCTCTTTCTAACCTGCAGTCTATGCTGGACAGCCAGGAGCTCGAGGAGAAGATGATCACCAGGAGAGCGAAGAAGCTTCTGGACACTCTGAAAGTAAAAACCTGAAATAAATATTCAAATGTTTACATCACTGTAACACCAGCTGCCCCAGCAAACATGTAAAGTGCATCAATTCATAATGTATTTGTCCATCCTGAGCGTCCATTTTACAGGATTGTTTCCATTTTATTCCATATTATGCAGTGTCCTTGCTCTATTTAATATGAATGGCACAAAATCTATAGCCTCAGTGGACAGGGATTTAAAGATGAGATGAGTAGGTTGGGGCAGGACAAGGGATTATGTTAGAAAATAAAATTTTTGTGTGTGTGTGTGTATATGTGTGTGTGTGTGCTGTGTGTGTGTGTGTGTGTGTGTGTGTCTGTGTGTCTGTGTGTGTGTGTGTGTGTGTCTGTCTGTGTGTGTCTGTGTCTGTGTACGTATACCAGAGCAACAATGACACCACATTCAGCCTGCATGCTCTCTGTGAGGGGAGCACTCGTTTGCAGGCTGCTGCCACTTTCTTCTCTCTCCTGGTCCTGAAAAAACAACAAGCCATCCACCTGCACCAGAGTGCTCCATATGAGGACATCTCTGTCAGCCCTGGACCTGACTTCTATTATTAGAAATCACCTTCATAAAGCTGCAGTCCTGGTTCCACTGGATCTAACAGCAGTAGCAAAGCAGAGGAAACATCAATGCTAGCCTGGAAGATGTATGTTAAATAGTTAAATGTTAAATTATATGTTGCACATGTGTGTATCAGAGTATCTGCAGGTCTTGCAAAGTCTCAAAAGGGTATTAAAAGTTTCACATATACTAGACATATAAGTCTTTCTTTCACTTTCACTTTTATTTTGTTCATAAGTCCAAACTTGAGTCATTTATGACAAAAAATAGAAGTGAATTATTTTAATGGATTAATGGACTTGAATTGTTGCAGCTCCTAAAGATTTGTTTTCATTGGGTAATCCATACATTTGGCTGCCTACCCAGGTTACCTTTAGTTATTGTGATAAACTGCTGTTTTGTCCCAGTTTTCATTCATACTTTCATAGTTTGGCTGCTGTGATTGTGAAACGGATCAGATGCTTTCCTACTTTTATTAAATGGGCTTAACAGTCCTAAATTTGACTTTGTGAGCCTGCAGAAACCATGTTAAGGTTTTTGTGTGTGGTAAAGGTCGTACATATTTGTTGTGCTTGTTCTTGGGACTTTTCATTTTTGCAAAATGTGGAGAATGTCGGTGAAGGTGTCTGACCTCATACAGTACCTGGCTGCATATTTTACAACACAAACGATTTTTAGTGCCAATCTCCAAGATCTTTATTATTTTATTGTTATATCATCAACATCTCACACATCTATTCTTACTCCTGCATGTTTAGGTTAGTGTTTGACACTGTTCTTATTCTATTTTTCCAAGCTACTTACTACCACCTGTCTGAAAGACCAGTTTGTGCAAGTTTCACTTCAATAATTTATATATGTACAAATAGTTGCTTTAAAGTGCAGGTTGTCCATTCTTAACCACTTCCTTTTAAAGTATTAAATATTCTCAGGTTCATGGTGTAAAATATTTGGCTGTTACAATAACAGAATGTTTACACAACTTGTATATATTTTAATTAGAGAAAAAATATTTTTTATTTTACTGATGTTTGGTGACGTTCAGTTCAAATATTTATAACTTGCGTTGTGACAAATGGTGTGAATGCTGAAAGGTGACAGATTGTTTCCTGTGGTTCTAGTGTGGGGAGTACCTGTATATGAATAAAATATTTTAAAAACTCATAGACCACATGCTTAGAGTGTAGGAGGATGACTTTACAAAACTGGGACTGAGTGACTCTCCCATTTCTCCTCCTTGGATTTCTGTAAAAAGTCTACAGAGTTTAGAGTTGTAAATATATTGTTATGGCTTCTCTCTTTGTTCTTTATTAAAGTAAATGCAACAATTGATTTGTTTCGATGTATTTCTAAAATATAGGAACAGACTGTGACCAGTATTAGTGAATAATTCTCTGTCATCTGAAGTGTTGTAGGCTGCATGGTCTAGTCCAGTCCAGATGGAAACTGATCACTCTTAATAAACTATATCAGTTGTCACATAATGTTTTCCAGCCATGAAAACTAATACAGCCACTAACCGCTAATGAGCAGTAAGGTCGTAAATAAAGCATAATTATCCCCCACTGTCACTTTAAGAAGCACCGATGCAGCAGACGCAGTCGCCTCATTTCATCTCCGAGCTTCACGGCTGCAGGATGGACTCTCCTCAGCACCAGCAGCATCCAGTCCTCCTGCGGACACCAGGGACTGTTGAGCGACCGTCAAGTCTGGCAGGAACCACAACTTTCACCTGCCGAGATGGTAGTGTTTCATGTTGTCGTAGGCTTTGGTGTGAACCAGAAACGAATGTTGTGAGAGATCCGGTTGAATCCGTGAGTGCCGGTATGTAGGACATCTATGGGACTGGATTTGTTAGCGAGTGATCTTACTGCGTTTTCTTTTATGTGAAGTATCAGCTGGGGGCTACATGTCCTGTGTGGGGACACCTATGTGATCAGCAGTCTCCTAAACCAAAGACTTTTTTTTTTTTGGTCGCTGTGATGATCATCATCATCATCATCACCGCACTAGACCCGCCTGCTTATCTAACACTGCTTTATTGTAGACAACACATGTGGCACAGCCTGCGGTTTAATGCCAGAGTGATTATTCAAGGACAGGACGTGTCATCCCCGCATCATCTGATATGTATCACTGAAAACTGTATCAGCTGATCATCTCATGTCCAAGTAGTTGGACTGTCGCTTCCACAGTTAACGCCGATGCTCACACTTACGTAAGATGATTGCGTCTTTCTCACCAGTAGCGTGCTCGCCACTTGTTGCACAGACAGTTGTCTCATTGTCCTAGAATTTAAATATAGGACATATTTTGGGGCTCCTCCGTTCCTTGTAGTCTTCTTTTCATTGTCAGAGGTGTTGTGTTTGCACACAGGTTTATCCCCTAGGATATTTTAAGAGTGGCTGCAGGTACTGTAGAAGAATGATGAGGACATTTTGTCCTCATCATGTGGGTTTAGATTACACAGCTTTTAGAGCAGCAAAAAGAAACAAGGGCCTAGAAATGGGTAAAAGTGAAAGATGAATGAGGTATTCATCACATGTTTTGGCCTTTTCTTCAAACTGCTCAAAGCGTCAGAGTGGAGTCTGTATATTAGTCATTGTCATCAACATGTAGAGATGACGTGAGAAAACTATTTAAACTGATGACACAGGGTTTTCATACAGTATCTTATTCAGCTTATAAACATTTACACACATACATAACATTTCAGCTGGAAAAAATTTACTGCACCTTAGTTTGAGTTCTTATAATTTTCTGTACATGTGTGTTCGAATAGTAAAATAATGTTTATACAGCTGGTCTTTAGTAATATTTTAACATCTATGTGCCCTCTGTGTCATTTTCTTGAACTTAGCTTCTTGGCTGCATTGCTGAAAAAGAAACTTCCAGTGAACCTCCTGACTATCCCAGCTACCACAATGGCCAACTATTTATTTCCCTGTGACACCAGTCAATCTGAAGCTCTGCAGACAGAGAGGACACAGCTCACAGAAAGGCAGCTGCGCTGACTGTGAACTCTGTGCTCCCTTTGTGTCAGCAGAGAAAGCAGACTTTATCTGCTGCTGGCCTAGACTGTTTTTATTAGGGCAAGTCAGAGTATTGGCTCTGACGTCAAGCTATGAAGCACATAATGACCACATACAGTATGCAACATTTGGAGGAATCGTAATCTGTTTATTTGCTCCTCTGTACTAAAAGTGTTATGGTTCCGTTTTTTCAGATTCACTGGGTGTCGTGTAATATTGCTGATTATGCTCTGCCTTCCTGGTGTTATAGTCTGCGATGGTAGCTACAGTTTGGCTGTGATGGCATCTACCGTCCTCCTTTAGAGAGCAGTAGAGAGGTCCAAGGTCTCCTGCACATCAATGTCTCTCACGCCAAGTCGAAAGCCCTCCTCAGGTCAACGCAGGTACTGTTGCTTCCTACTCACACCTCTAACACCTGAATGAAAAATCTGGTTCACATTGTCTGTTTAATGAGCTACTGTGACAACATATTATAAATAAATATATTTTCACCCGTCCCTGCAAGGTGTTCTGTGGGCACCGGTGGCGGTGGTGGGCGATATACCCACAGTGAGACATCCAGTACCCACACATACCCTGGTCGGGCTAGGACAACAGAAGGAAGCCCCACAGCCAGGACGTATCCTAGTACACCCAGGTAAGACACTGATCGTAAAATACACAAACATCAACTTCCAATGTGGGAACAAATTTCTGACAGAATGCCAACACAAACACTGCTTTAAGCTTTACTAAGGGTTTATTGCAGGGCTATTAGATTAGCAGCGTCATGTGCCGTGGCTTTGTTTACTGCCTCTGAAACCATTGAGTTTGATGTGTGCAAGGTTCATTTGCTTCTGGTGTGAAGACTTTAAGCAATTCACTCATGGATGGATTGTGAGAAAATGGGCTCATGGGCACAGACAGGTGAAGTTCACTGAAAGAGACGCAAAATGGCTTCATGTTTAAATGGTTTTATGTTTTAACTCAGGTCTGTGACTTTCAAACAAGAACAATAGTCACTTCATAATGTGACTCTGAGCCTGTGCCTGCCTGGTACACTCATTTTGTGATGTGTCCATTTTTTCTTAACGGTATATTATAGTTCTTTGTGATTCGGGTTAAACTTAATAAACATACGGTAAATGGCCTGTTCATACGTGTGTTGATGCAGGCGTCAGGTAAAGCACACAGCCTGCAGTGACAACCATGGGATCAGGGCCCCTACTCCAGAGCAGTACCTTACACCCTTACAACAGAAGGAGGTGTGCATACGACATCTGCGAGCCAGGCTGAGGGAGAATGTAGAAAGACTACAACACAGGTAAACCTTTTTGTTCTTCAGCTCTAGTGTTTTGTTGGTTGTTGCACCAACACTATCTGTAGCTTACAAGCTAAGTTAGGTGTCCTGCGAACTGAACCACCATATTACACTTTTGAAACGGAAAAATAACTTTGTCATTCAGTTGTTCTTTATCCTTTTTTTAGGGACTGTGAAATAGATGAGCTGAGGAATCAGTTGTACAGGATGCAAGAGGACTGGATAGAGGAGGAATGCCACCGTGTGGAGGCCCAGTTAGCTCTAAAAGAGGCCCGAAAGGAGATCCAGCACCTCCAGGAGGTAGTAGCATCAGTGAGGTCCAACACTGGTGTGCGTGATCAAGACCCCCACGACCACAAACCCTTCTCAGTATTGCAGGGAGCTCAGGCAGTGGGGAGGTCACGCTCCTGTGGCTGTTCTCCAGCCAGCACTCTGAGCCGCAGCACCACCTACCACCGACTGAGCAACGAGGCTCTGCAGCTGGAGCGCAGCTCAAATGCTCCTGGGGCAAGTGGAGTATCTCGTCCATCAGGACAAACACATCTGCTACTGGAGGCAGCCCTCCTATCAGAACAGCTGCCACCACAGGGGCACCTCAGAGGCCCCCAAACTATGCCACGCTCTTCTACTTACGAAAGGCTGTGCAGCGGGGGGACTGTGTTGCCCATCTCACATTCCTGCCACACTCTCAGTAGCAGCTGTAGGTGCAGTGGACACACCTACCTCCCCCATCACCACCTGTTCCTGCACTTGCCTCAGGAGGAGGCTCCATTAACAGCAACATCTACTGCCCCTGTCACTGATCCTATCCCCGTTCCTTCTCCTGAGGAAAAGCAGAAGCCAGAAGTCCGCTCTCAGGCCTGCAGCCCCACCATGACCTGGCTGTGCGAGGAAAGCGGTGCAGAAGAGCTAAGTGTCATTTCCTTAGCAGCAGACATCACCCCATCAGAACCACATCTGTTTCCATCGTATTTACCTCCTGTGTCTCCTCCTGGGAATTCATACAGCGTTAAACCACTTCCAGCCGTCAAATCAGAGGAGCTAACAAAAACGCCAGCTGAGCCCTGCACCTGCCAGCCCCACCCTATAGCTGCACTTCCATTGAGGCAGGACGCTACAGTAGTAGAAGAAGAGAGAAACGAGGAAACTGAAGCATCAAATGAAGATGGGCATTCCCCGCAGCTCTGCCACTGGAGCAGGTACTTCCTCGTAGATCTTTTGGCTTTGACAATGCCAGTGGTCCCGACCATGGCATGGCTGTGTCGAGGAGCACCACAGGAAGTTTTGCCTGTGTATCATATTGGGTCCCTGCTGAGAGGTTGTTGTGCTGTGGCCCTCCACTCACTTCGCCGCCAGGGAGCAGGCAGGGGACGCAGGCCTACCAGCATGAATGGAACCACAGCTGTCTGAGAGACTTAAAGAACAAGTCCCAACCTCTGCAGGCACAGCCACAACAGTGCTGACTTTATTACATTTTGGTTATTGCGTTGGTTGGATAGCTTCTCTAGACTTTTAGATTTTACATAATTAACCTTGTGCTTTTGTGGCCTAGCCTTGCCTTGGAGAAAAATTGATTAGTTGTACATTATAAAATAATTAATTATACTAACTGCTCCTGCCTGCAGTTTAAGTTGTTTCTCTTTATTGCAATTTGCATGTAAGTCACTGTTTAGTTAGGCTCTTTTGCTTAAGTCAAAAAGCCCCTACTGGGATTTATATGACCCATCTTCAGACATTATTCTATTTATTTTATCAAATGGAGTAAAAGTACATTTTCTGAAACTGAATGTTGGTGTCAACATCACATTTCTCATTACTTTTTCAGAATAAAACATTGTTGTCATCAACAAAGTCCCACAAACATCAGAGAAATAAATCACTGTTCATTCTTACTGTACTGATTAAAAGCAGTTAACAGATTCACACAGCTCAGTCAGTTAAGGCAGGAAAAAACGGGTTTTCATTTTTGGACTGGAGTCATTTCTACCTATGAAATTACAGAGTATATATTAAAGCTGTTGGGACTTTTACTTTTTGAAAAGGAGAGCATGTGCATCCAAGGCATCAACTAAGATCATTTACTGCAACAAATCTGGTTGGCTAGAGTTCTGACTGAGTCAAATTTACAAAATGGACCTAATGCCAAATCCTAAATCATTCTGACAGAAACTCAAGGCGCTGTGGTTGGAGCTGTACTGAACTGCTCCACTGCTGAAAGGCTGTTGTGTCTCTACAGTTACATATTTTTATAAAGGTTTTAGGAGATAAACATTTAAGAAGTAACATTGTGATCCACACAGGTGAAATGAATAAAGAAAGGACCTATGCTGTAACCATCTGTGAAAGTGTCCAATTTCCAGAAAAGTAAAAAAAATGTAATAAAAAAAAACCTGAAAGCTGTGATTCGTCAGTTTGTTATTTATCTGACAAAAGTACAAAGAAATTATTTTGGAGGTTTTCACTGACCGTCCTTATTTTAGTTTGTACATTATGCAGTTTTTTTCATAGAGGCAAAATAAGACTGCAAAGTTTATGAAATGTTTTCAAAATTGTCAGGCTAATTGGTAATGGGAGGATATCATGACGTTGCTCGCCACGTTGTGCCAAACTTGATGAAGGGATTGAAAAATACCTCTCAGTGCAACTAAGAATTTAGGCCTTTCATCTTCTACGGTGCATCATATTGTGACAAAACTCAGCTACTCGGGTGAAATCTCTGCTTAAAGACCAAGGACAGAAACTACTAGTGAATCTGCATGATCTTCAAGCTCTCAAATGGGAGACAGTGGAAACATGAACTATGATCATCCAGACTGTCAGCAAGAGGTGCTAAAGCTTGCATCTGTGATGTTATGGGAATGCTTCAGTGCCCACAGCATGGGTGACTTGCATATGTGTGAAAGTAAAGAGGCATAAAATAAATTAGGATTTCACAGACACATTTCCCTAGGAAGTCTGCATATATCTGCAGGACAGTGCCACGTGCTACAGCAGCACCTGAAGTCTTGTATTCAGCAGGAACAGACAAATGTTAACCTGCACAAAAGTAAGTTAGCATCACTTCCCAAAGAAGTCCACAGCTACATCTTTCACTCGTCTGCATTATACATACAGAAGTCGTAAAGCAGTGATTAACTGAAATACATTTGCACAGGAAACAACAGAACATTGCTGAACACCCCAGTGTTCTTGGAAAATAAAAGATGCTTGTTTTCTTTCATGAATATGAAGCAATAACATTAAATATTAATTTGTGAACCAATGAGAATTGTATAGCCTATTGTAAAGATGCCCTAAAACAAGATACAATCCAAGTGAAAGGAAAAATATGTGTTAAAATTACTCTTTTAATGTGTTCAGAGTAAGGAACAGACCTTTTACAACATCCACAGCTTGTTACACACAACTCCTTCAAATAATCACAAACCCCAACATGTGCCTACAAATCTTTGTGGGAGAATTTACCATGCAAGTTCAGAAAACTTTTCACAGAGATGAAATATTTCCCCCACATTCTTTTAGCTAAATAAAAAAAAAAAAAATTTTTCCAAATGTTTTTACAAGAAAGACCAAGAACATCCAGTCATTTAACACGTACAAATTAAGAGCTGTTAAGAGCTGCAGTGTAGACAAAGAAAATCCTACATCTGCAAAGACCTGTAGGCTGTTTGTGGCATTAGTGTGCTTGATCATGAATCCCTGGTTACAATGTGTTCCACCTTTTCTCCCAGTCACAAGTATCACAAAGCTAATTCATAGAAATATCATTGTGTGAATCAACAGTTTATTCTTATTTTTATTCAAGACGACTCATTACCCGCAATCAATACAATTTGTGTAAAAGGCCACAGAGCCACAGGAACGAGATTGATTCAGTATTTAGGACACTTATCTAAGCCCTGGTCCTGATGGCAGACACATTTTCTAATTTTTAAGTCAAAAAATGAAAACAAACAAACAAACAAACAAACAAAAAAACACCATAAAAATACACAACAGAACATGATAAAATGGGATGGCCTATGACTTATTTCTGCATTGAATCTAAAGTATAGTATGAAGAATACAGTTTTAAAGCAAGTGAGAGATAATTTGTGTCTAAATGGAAAGGAGGGGTGAACTAGTGAAGCTATAGACATAGGTCCTATGCAGGAATCAAGAGCAGGAATCATCTGTTAACATTTGTCCTCCATGTTCCCGAGATAGGAGTCAACCTGCCGTGAAAAGAAGAAGAGTTTTAGTGCTGCAAGTGAAATGGAGGAGGAGGAAATACGGGATATTTCTTTGCCATTTAATCTCCAGCTAATTAGGAAAATGTACAATTTAAATTAACTGTAAGCCTTTACAGCTGGGGTAAACATATACACCATGCAAAAGGCTAGTTCATTATCCAGCTAATTAAAACTACTCACCCTGAAAATCTGAGTGGAATTTAACAAAGAGTGCACAAGTTTCAGGCTTCGAGGCCAAGCAGCTCCACGTCGAAGGTGAGAGTGGCGTTTGGTGGGATGATCCCCGGGTGCCCTTTGCTGCCATAGGCAAAGTCTGGTGAGCAAATCAGCTTTGCCCGTTGACCTACGCTCATCTGTGGAGCAGGTGGACAGGTTACTATTTTAATTTATTTATGTCTATAAAATGCCAGGCAACAATGAAAAACAAACAAACAAACAAACAGTTTTAATTTCCCATATCCCAGACAGACATTTTTAGATGTCTTAATTTGTCTAACATAAAAAAATCTAAAACTCAGACTTTTAGATAATTTTCATCAATTTGCATTTTGAAAGTTGGTAGAATTGTAATGCATTAAAGCCAATTAATAGTTTCTGTACCGCATGTCCACTATGGTATCCTTGACATACATTTTGTCACCACCCCTGTATGTTAGGGTCAGGACCTAAACTCTCCACAGCCCCAGTGCACCAACTGTGCAAGTACGTCACATTTATTTCAATGTCCTTGACACTATTCTTGTGAATCAGTTACTCATGCTGTTTTATGTTTTATAAAGAAAACTTCTTTTTCTTATTGTGTTCAGTCAAACACAACAACAAAAACATAAATGCTTCTTCTCCATGTTCCTAATGTGGAGTGATAGTGTAACATTGATAATAATATTATAAATGATAATAATAAAAATAATAATAATAATAATAATAATAATAAGCTGTACAGAGTGAAGACTTTCAGTGGAAGAAGCTTCTCCTCACCTGGGCTACTCCTTCTTCCCAACCACGGATAACCTCTTGGTGTCCAATCTTGAATTTGAATGGTTTCCCCCGGGACCTCGAGGAGTCAAACACTTTCCCATCTGCCAGTGTGCCTGATCAGAAACAAGAACGGGAAAGATGGTTATGAATCCTACAGAGTATCACTCCACAAACAGCATGGACCTTTCCTGTGTCCCGGCCCAGGTACTATCCCTTTACTCAAGCATAGGAATATGTAAAATATGCCATTCTAAGTAAAGCCAGTAAATAAAATCAAATGTGCAGTTGAGTAAAAGTACATAAGTCTGAACAACAAAATATCTACCAAACATTAAAAGACTTCTTTATTATTGATTAGCTTATTATTAGACTGATAATTCAAATGCATAAATGTGTAAATAGCATTTTACTGTTGTAGGTTCTTGGGATGAAGTTAATTTTATCTAGTGATTTCCCACCTAGGAGCCAGGTCCTCCAGTGGATAAGATAAATCTGAGGTGTGATTACATTTACATTTAGTCATTTGACAGACGCTTTTATCCTAAGCGACTTACAAGTGAGGTACAAGACAAGCAATAATCTAAGTCGAGGAGGAAAACATTTAAGCAAAGCACTATCAGAAGTGTGTCCATTTCATGAGATGTAAGTGCAAGAGTACAGTACAACAAGAGCCATTACTAGCATTATCTGTTGATATTTAGATTACAGCAAAACATAAACAAACAAACATAATATCGCAATTTGATATGTCATCATGTCTTTCACTTACTTTGTTTTTCTGCACTAAAACACACACACAGTCTGGAAGCAGCATCTTCTATCACTATGCAGTTAACATCTAGTAGCTACAGTAACTAAACCATAGCTGTCAGCTAAATGCAAACTATTAACTGTACTGTAGGAGCTGCACAAGGTAACATTAGGTGGAAACAATCATGTACAATTACCACTAGGTTTTAAGAGTTACAGTAACTTTACATGAGCAAATGTACCAAGTTACTTTTCACCAGTGTCTGACCCAAGCAGTCCAGGAGCTAGCATTAGCCGACTAGCATCACGGGCCGGGGGGGCTTCCGGTAGGTGACAGCAGCTATGGTACCGTTAGCTCGACTTGCCCAGACTTTCTGAACCCTTAACACGGGTCGGTTTACATTATTGACTCAGTGACATAAGTCAGCGACTAAATTCCCGGTTTAGTCGACGTTAACCGAGCAGACAACATGTTTTAGCAAGACACTGAGCGTTAGCCACAATGCTAGCTAACGATACCCAAAAGCACAACCAACCACTCTTCTGTAACCAGACCTTTTTTATTTAACACACTACACACCAACAGCAGGCTTTCAACCCACCATTTAACAGCGTTATTGAGACGTGTACAGTCAGCATTTAGTAAAATGTGAACCGTATCTCTGAGCTCCGGTTAGTAAACAGCCTGTGCTCAGCCCCAGCCTCCTCACTCACTCACTCACTCACCGACATAGTGCACCACGACGCGCTGTCCCTTCTTGGGGAATGTCCGCCCTACAAAAGAAGATAACAGAGAGAGCGTGTGTAATAATCAACTGTACATCCTGAGAAGGTAATGCAGTACTGCAGTATGCTGTTAAACAGTGACGATTATGCTCACCATCTCCCGGAGTAATGGTTTCAATTTCTACTCCCATTTTCTGCTCCACAGTATCCTCTAGACCACCCTATAATGCGAGCGGAAGCAGGAGGGGCGGCCTGCTGACGAGCGGGTTTTGCGCTAAAGTGCGGGTTTTGCGCCGCCTCCCGCAAGAGTCATGCAGCGGGATTTATGGATCCAAAAAGAAACTCGATAATGCACAAAGTGACAAAACTGACCGTGTCTCACATGTCACATGTCACGTCAGAAAGCTAAACTAAATCAGAGTAACTAACTCATAACAATAATTTTTGTGAAGCTCTTCATACAACAAGTATCAAGCTGTCAGGAAAAAAGCATCACAATGTTTTCATTGACAAAAGGCGATCTGTGCCATGTGCCAAGGGGCCATATCAAAATAAAAGCAGCAGTGAAGGAATCGTACCAGGAGACAGAAACCAGCCACAAAGTGTCACATAAGACACAAAGAACTTGAGGCAGATGTTTCCAGATCTGGATCCACAGATCCAGGGTCAATCCAGTAAGCCAGCATTACCAGTCAGGTTAGCCAGAGCAGAGCAAAGCAGATGCAGGGTAAATCATTATCATAATCATAATCATCAGTACAGGGAGCAAAATTGTACCCCGTTTTTAAATCAAGTCCATCTAAAGATCAAGTAAAACTGAAACCAGCCCAGTCTGCACCTCGTAGACGTCTAAATAAGTCACTTTTCATCAGGTATTTCTTTAATTCAGTCAGTTTGTGCTGTAACATGGAGCTCTGGTCTGTCTGCATGTCTCTCAGCACTGTCAGCTCCCCCAACATGACAATGATTACTCATATTTTCTGCTGCATGCACACACAGAGTTCCAGTAATCAGGTTCCTTTAGAGCATGTTAACTCATTCTCCTTTATCGTAAGAAATTCTCTGAGTAACCTGATTACCCAAGTGCATGTAAACGCAGTCCATGACACAAGTCAAATGTTGACAATAATTGCTCAAAAAAAAGGTGCACTTACTACTTTTTTTAAAGTGCACTAGGTCAAAAGTAAACTATCTGTATATTGTGATGGATGTTTACAACAGATAGTCTCAGAAACTATTTTACTTCCTGATTTCTCTTCAAAGGGATTTAGCCAAACCTGGGACATTGTTCAGAACCTGAATTACTCCTCCTGTTTGTTACCCCGTCTGACTTCTTTTTAATCTCGTGTCATTATGATGTTGCAACGTTGCAGATATTTAGTTGGCTGCTCCAGTGCTGAGTAATAGTGAACTACACTATTAGTAGGAAAATGACAAATGTAATTAAACTAGTAGTTTTACTACATTTATGCGTAGCTTGCTGGTAGTTCAACTTCATTCATATTTGCATTGTGGGACAGGTAGTTTGAGATTTCAGGGCTGTGCCAGGAAGCCAAATTGTAAAATCTATTAAATCTAAATTTGGTCAACATATTTATGAATATATTGGCTGCTAATTTGTCATAAATATTGATTATTGCTATTTATTAACACATTTCAGAGACATTGTTCCATTATATTTCAGGCTCTAGTCTCTAGAAGGCATGTCTCTGACTGACATTGTACACCAAACCAAAGCTGACATTTCTGCATGTTCCTATGAATATAGCAAAATTATAATAATTGTTATATTTCAGTTTATGTAAGTATGTGATCAGAAAACACTATCTTGTCAGCACTCTTCGTACTAAACTCTTTTGTGTGGCATTTTTTGCTGGCATATTGGTTTTGGTACACAATTTTCTTTATAACATATACATTTGCACATCATTTACTTTTTATAAAAAGTAGTTTGAACTACTATTCCCAAGTGGCTCAGTTCACCATGTAAAGATCTTTCTCCAGTGTAGCTTTGCTGAAGTTAATCTCCCTCTAGCTTGAATTAATTCATAGCTCAAACTAGCTTCCCCAACATTGACTGCACAGCCATTAACCTCATAAACAGTGCTTATCTATATAGACCTTGTTCTATAATGAAATGAGGAAAATAGTGAAAACATGCAACACTAATCTTTTACAATGAAATTTACTTAGACTTAACTGGAGACAGGAAGAGGACAATAATCTCATAGCATTTTGAGTGATGTGATTTCTTACTGACTGTGTTCTTACTGGCTGTTTATGGTACAGTAAACCTGCAGTAGCTGATTTGTTTTGCCCTTTTTGAGAAGCAACAGAAAAACTTGTGCACAAAATATTGACAGATATTCACCATTTAAGTTGATTTATGAACTTGGATAATTTATTATTCTACTGCTTCATTGTAAATTACCTATAGAAATAGTATGCAATCTTAGACATCTGCATAGTGATTATGAAGTTTATTGAAGTTTATGAATGTACAGAAGTCAAGGTTAAATAATCCTCTGACAGCACCTAAACAAAAACATAAAAACGTTACATACTCTAACTGTTGCACAGCTTTTACCAACAAGCAGCCAGTTAAACATAGAACGTTTAAGATACTGTATGGTCGCAAGGTTAAGAGAGCACTGACTGTATCATGTCTGTAATTACCTCAGTGTAGGCTAACCAACTATGGCCCACAGCTACATAGACAACACATCTATCAAGCAGCCATTATTTCTATACTGTGTTCATGTTTCATGGGTAGCAGACAAATGCACCAGTGAATGACTGTTAAAAATTGTTTTTATCTGAGAAAGCTGAAGGCACAGACATTTTCCAGAAAAGTGTGAATGTAAGCCAAAGTGCAGTGTGACTTTCAAATGTGACAACAACAGTTAATTTCCCACAATTCAAAATCTACCATAACCTTAGATGTACGGTAAAAATAAATCATAGATATTGATCAGATATTGAGAAGATCAGTTCCACTCTCAATCTAGGGTTACACGCAGCAGGTGATTAGCATTAGCATAAGCACAACAGATCATGTTTCTCTTTAAGAACTCTTAATGTAATGTCTCTGAGTGTGATACTACACTCGATCTATTCCTTAAAGAGCAGTTTAAGACTTGCATCCTATGGTTGTAGTTTGGAGAGTACTTAAATCATTTGTATTAAACTACTTTCTCCTTTCTTTACATTAAAGGTGCAGTGTGTAAGTCTTGCAAATTGCAACAACCTCAATACCCACC
>OMLM01009638.1:38593-68108 GCA_900302695.1 Helostoma temminkii | reverse complement strand
ACCCCTAGGCCGGACAGGGCATATCATCCATGTGTGTTAATGCAAAAACAGAAGGAGAAGTGGCAATTAGTAAAGTTGGTAGTTGATAACTTTAAGATCAACAAAGTTCAGAGAGAGACACTTTAAGGGTTAATGGAAACGGGCCACTGAATGGCACGATGAAGTACTTTTTAGAACAATTTAAACTTTGAGTCAGTAAACATAATTTTATTATAAAAGATGTCTGTCTATGCTTTGAACCTAAGCCCATATCTACAGTTGTCTGAAACCTCAGTTCCCTCAATGATGATCGACACATTAGCACGCGAAGGGCCCATTAGGGTGGGCCCTTCGTTGCAGCACTTTCACGGAGGACAAACATCCTAATGAAATGCTCAGCATAGCCATCCTCAAGTTTCTTTGGTGACAAAATGAGATATGGCTGAACAACCTCTAACCTGATTCATTGGCCGTGGTAGACAGTGGTGGAAGAAATACTCAACATTAGAAAACCACAGAATTCACCCACTCACAGTTACACTTAAAGGAACAACATGTGATATATTTACTATAGTAAACAATAAAATGACAATTTCACATCATCCCAAGATTAAAGAAACACAGGTTCTTCACAGGTTGCCAGACATGAAGCTCAGATGGATTTTAGGACAGATGAAGAGTTGGAAAGGTTTTTTCTGGTTAGCTAACTTTAACCTATCACAGCAGATAACAGTGCAGTTAGTCTTTGACACACAGCCTGTAAATTGATTCCAACTAGTGCATCCTCATGCTAACGTTAAATGCAGACGGAGCGGATGGACCAGCTGACCAGTTCATTATTTAATAAGTTGCGACAAAAAACGTGAAATTGATTTTACATTGTCTGCAAAACTGAGCAGTTTGTTTTTAGTAGATTTGAAAGTAGTAACTCCAGCTCCAGAGTGAGTATTTTTGCAGCAGTCAGCATCTATTTTCAGAAAAACAGGCTTTTTTCTTTAAGTATACTTAAGAAAAGTTCAAGTACACTAATAGAACTGTACTTATAAGTAAACTGTTTTATACTTCCTGGGACTTCTTGGTTTATAAAAGTAAACTTGAAGTATACTACAAATAAACTTTTATATATACTGTTACTTTACTAGTGATCAAAATATTCTCTTTAAGTATACGTTATCCTCCATCGCATCTGATTAAAGTGCACTTCTGAATAATTGTCAAATATTTGTTAATTGTTTCCATTGTTTTCCAAAATATAAAAATTAATTACTCAACAGTACAATTAAATATGTATGATCTGTAGTTCAGCTTTCTTCCACTGGAGCTCAGTGTTGGTCTGTGTCAGTGACACAATTGACACTATCTAATACACATTCTTGTTTCTAAGGATCTTTTGATCTTTTTGGACGAATGATTGTCGTCATAGAAAAACAGTTTATCTGTGAGTAAAGATATGTGTGTTTATGTTGACGTGTTTAGGTTCTTTCTATCTCTACTATGATTTCTTTCGTCATTTTTTCATTTCCTTTCAAATCCCTCAGGTTTATGGAAATTAAACACTATATAAAAGGTTCCTTCCTTTAATCTCACATAATCAGAGCTTTGTTGAGGCTAATTCGGATAAATGTTAGTGACAAATGTGGCGTGAAAATGGCAGAAACAAGACTTGTACATACTTAAGCATGTTGTAATACACATGGAATGAATGAGTTGTACGTCCACTGCCCATTTCCCTTCACTGTGGTGGAAAACATAAAACACATTGAACTTCAGGATTAATTAAAAAATAATGAGCAACTCCTGAGTCAAGTCTGAATTCACAGGTGAAATCAACAGCATCTCTGCACAATGAGTTTTCTATTAAAATACTAAAAAGTTGAATAATGTAGCTTTGAGAGGCTTGGTATAAACTTTTGAAAATGCCAAAAAGCAAAAAATTTAATATGAAAGGTAATGATTTTAGAATTTGCAGCCAAAACAAAAACAGAGAATACTGGTGCTACCCTTTGAATAAAAAGCTGCTGACTGGATCTGCAGACAGTTAGATGGAGAAAATTGTGATTCTCATTTTAGACAGATTTTGAATTTGGTCTGTTCCTAACTTTCTCTTAAAATTCACAAGGAGAAATAAAGGAGACAGTAGTCATGCTTGAGAGTTAAGTGAGATACCTACATTTACATTTACAATTAGTCATTTGGCAGACACTTTTATCCAAAGCGACTTACAAGTGAGGTACAAGACAAGGAAAAATCTAAGTTGAGAACAACTTTAAAGCAGAGCTGTATCATAAGAAGTGGGTCAGTTTCATGAGATTTTGTGTAGTGTATTTAAGTGCATAGAAAGATGCCGAAAAGTTCTGCAGTTTTTTTAAATATTGGGAGTCAGGTTGCTAAACGCGCAGAGTTTGGTAGCTCATCCCACCATCGTGGGACCACAGAGCTGAAGAGCTTTGCCTGGGATCTTTTGTTTTTGCAATGGGACCACCAGACACTGTTTGCTGGAAAAGCGCAGCGGGCGAGAGAGATTGTAGAACTAAATGAAGTAGTTGAGGTAAACAGGTGCAGTTGAGTTGACCACTCTGATAATTTATTAAGTATAGAGTGTGTATTCACACTTATAGCTTTCCTATTTATTAGGTATACACCACGAGTTAAGTTTGGACACACATAGAAATGGTTTTTGAAACAACTGAAGAAGCCTATAATTAGCAAACATTAGTACTGTCTTCCAATAACATGTTATGTTTTCTAATGCAGGTTTACATCCACTTTCTGTTGGTCGCTACTCTATCCTTACAAAAAAAGAGTATACTTTCAGTTTACTTTTTATGTAATTATCAGAGGTATAATAGAAAAAGTAGTAAAAGTAAATAGAAAAGTCTAATATACTTGGCCTGTACTTGTTTTAAGTATACTGACAAATATTTACTAAAGAAATAACTATTAAGGTTACAAATTAATAATTTGTCACAAATTGTTGTGTGACAGACTAAGTATGGTCGGTTATTAATAGTTGAATTAAAAAGTTGACAACTTTTAGTACAAAACTAAACTGTTAGTATGAAAGGGTGAGCAGTCAGTAGGAGCTGCCTCTCAGTGACCTTAGACATAAGTTTTACTTCTACAACTGCAGACTGTGCTTCAGTTCTTCAACATTGGAAGAAGTCATACTGCATGGGAACTATTAACAAATATTAACAATTACTCAGAACTGAGTTATTACATCACTAGTAAATTCAGGCCAATTCAGTCCCAAGAAGTAAAAAAATATATAGTACAGTGCCCTTAGTATACTTTCTACAAAAAGTATACTTATAAAATATACATAAACTTTACTTAAGTATACTTAAAGAAATAAAGTTTCAGTATACTTTTTCAGAAGGGTAACCCCAGGTCACTTTACACTCATAGTCAGTCAGTCTAATACAATCCCATACAACAGCTCTGCCATGAATTCTACATTTACAAAGTTAGAATTTTTAAGGTGTAAAGTTGAAATGTGATAATTCTACTACATGAGCGTTATTAAGGTCATTGTGGGCGGTGGAGTCGTACTGGAGTATGTTACGTTAAGAGGTGTCTCTGTATTTTATATATCTCTATTTACATCAATGAGGGGTCCAAAACTTAAGGGACACCTTTTTATATAACTAAGAATCTTTTTTTGTTGTTGTTGTTGATTTCCCATTTAGCAGAATCAACATAGTTTCTGCAGATTCTCCATTTAACTTTTGTGTTTTGTTCACATTTTGGTCCTTCTGGTTTTGATTATTGGGACCTTCATGGCACTAGAGAAATTAAAGATAAATATAAAAATCCTTAACATATATTGTCCCTAACTCAACCACAGACACTGTAGATAAAATTTGTAATGAATGTTTGCAATTAACAGATCACATTTAACAATGGAAGTGTAATTCATTTTTGGCATATTTATAAATCGTCTAATAAAATACACTGTAAAAAAGACTTTGGTGACATAAATTTAAAAAAATAATGAGGTCAAGGTCAAGTTCAAGATGCTTTATTGTCATTCCAGCCACATATAGCTGACGCAGTACATAGTGAAATGAGACAACGTTTCTCCAGAACCATGGTGCTACATAGGACAACAAGACAGAACATAGAGCTGAGGACTGCTAAGTTGTCCTAGCCACATAAAGTGCACCCTATGCAACCTAGTGCAAACAGTGCTAGAACAAAAAAAGTGCAGACAGACATTTAAAGACAGTGCAAAACAGAACACAAAACAGCAGCGACCAGTAACTGAAATGTACAATGTACATCTGATGTACCGTAAAATGAGAAAGGTTGATGTCATTTTTTAGCGCTGAAACATTGGCCACCTGGAGATTGCATGGCCTGGCCTGAGAGGGAGCAGGGATAGGTGAGAGATCTGAAGTTGCAATAGACAGCTAGCCTCAGCTAGCCAGGTCTTCTCCACCCTCAAAGCAGACACAGCCATGAACAACAACTGCAATACACTTTCAACGTGTCTAGATGGTCTCTGCCCCCTGTCTTCCAGACCTGCTCGTCTCTCAGCTCCTAATCACTGCTTTGCTGACCGGATTGCTGAATATCTGAGTCTCCTCACATCTCAAAGCATCACAGAGGCAAAAACTGAATACTACTAATAATACAAACTTAGCAACACCACTGACACCATGAAGCTGTTTTCCACTTTTAAATCACTCATTTACCCTTCTCCACCTCTCTCACTGCTGAGGACTTTGCCAGCTTCCTTACTAATCAGGTGGCAGCCATCAGCTCTCAGTTCTCCCCTCCAGATGGAGACATCTCGTCATCTAACACCACATCGTTCTCCTTGTATTCCAAATCCACCCTCTTATCTAACCATCCTACCACCTGTTCTCTGGATCCCATGCTTGCTCGTCCTCTTCAAGCAGTTTTACTCACACTAGTCCCGGGCATCACACAAATCAACAACAGGCATCTTCTCCACCTCATTTGTGCCGACCCAGATTACTCTACTCCTTAAAAATCCTTCTCCTAGTAGTAGATATTTGTCATACATAAATACAAACATGATCATCAGGTTAAGGTGAACAAGAACACTACTGCATTACTGGTAACATTGCTGGTGCAATGTAAAACATCCTAAGAATTTCAGTGGCTTATTAAAGTTCTGTACCATAATGTAAATGTCAGTTATGATCGCTTTAAGTTATAGTCCAATCTACTTTTATTTATAAAACACTGTAAAACAACCATGTATCAAAGTGCTGTTAAGTTATGTCAACTTTCAAATTTTCACATCTCTTTTAGAAATTTTAACATTGAGCTGTTTTGTCTTAAAGTGTATCAGTTTTTTCCTGTTAAGGGTAGAGATGGTGCTGGAGCCAGTCTCAGCTGTCACTGTACAAGAGGCAGGATACACTCTAGGCAGGTGACATGTTATTGACATGTTACAACCAAATGTACGTTAAGGCATAAAAATGTCAGTTTCATTCCAAGTGAGTGACCTTCCTTGGTTTCATTATCTCCACAGGACACATTCAGATGGACCCAGAAAAAGTTTGACCCGTGAAGGACTGGTCTACACCCGAGCTCAAAGCCCTGCAATGATTCTTAGATTTTAATTAATAATGTCAGATGTCATACTGGATGAATCTGAGCTAGAGCAAAGCTGGACTAGGGGATAATCTACAAACATTTTTAGAAACAGTGGGACATTGTGTGAAATTTAAATTTAAAAAAAGGCAATTTAAAATGCAATTAATTTTATTGTAAATAGTACATAGACAAATAGTGCACTGGACACATAATTATTCACACAAATTTAGTTTCAAAACTATAGCTGGGTGGCAGGGTAGTGTAGTGGGTAGCACTGTTTCCTCACGACTAAAAGGAAATGGTTTCAAATCCATGTGTGGTAACAGATCTTGTCTGTTATGAAACTTCTGCTTTTGCCTTGTTATGACAGTTTCATTATGTCTTCATCACACTGGCTCCTGTCTTAATCATTTTGTCTCAGTAGCACCACCACAGAGTGGCCATGCTGTTATGTATAGTACATATTAGTTACGCAGTTCATGTCTTCTGTATTATTCTTACTGTAACAGTTAAACACTCCATACACATGTACTTGTGCTTTATTTTTTAAAAATTAGTTTTGCTCTTCGAGTAAAATGCAAACTGAGATTACAACCCTAATTCCAAAACAGACGGTTTGTAAAAAGGAAATAACAGAATTGATTTGCAAATCCTACAAACATATTATTAACAATAGAACATAGAAAACACATCAAACCTTAAACTGAGGAAGCAACAAGTCTAGTTGGGGCAGAGGCAACTAAAGACTGGAAAAGTTAATGGTAAAAGATGACCTGGATAAACAGTTTGCAACTAGTTAGATGAATTAGCAACAGGTTAGTAACGTGATTAGGTATAAAAAGTGCATCTTAGAGAGTTCTATGAGTCTGTGGTGGCCAGTGTCATATTTTATGCTGCTGTCTGTTGAGGCAAAAGTATAAAGGTTGCAGACACTAAAAGGCTGGACAAATGAATCAGGAGGCCTGGTTCTGCTCTGGGCGTAGAGCTGGACCCTCTTCACACTGTGGCAGAGAGAAGGATGTTGTCTAAACTCCTCTCAATCCTGGACAATCCTTCCCACCCACTACACAGTGTTCTGGCTGGACAAAGGAGCACGTTCAGTCAGAGACTGATCAATGTCAAATGCTCCACAGAGCGACACAGGAGATCCTTCCTCCCAGTGGCCATTAGACTGTATAACTCTTTTACCTGCTGCAAAGGGGTGGGGGACTGACACATCTAAACACTTTATCATAATTTTATCATAAGCATTATTTATATTATTATGTCACTATTAATGTTGTCAATACTGTAAATTTTTGAATTGTGTCAATGTGTTCTCCTTGTTATTTGTGTTGTAATGAATCTTTCTAGGGGTGGTTCTTCTTTTCTTTCATGAGAGAGCAGCTGTAACAGAAAAAACGGGTTCCCTCTGGGATGTTGTTTTGGGTTCTTTTATGCCGTCCTGGATGAGTCGTCACTGTGCTCTTGGAATATTTGTTGCAGGACAGCCACTGCTGGGGAGCCTTACCAGTGTTCCAGGTTCTCTCCATTAGGGATAATGTCTCTCACTGTAGTTTGCTGGTGTCCCAGATTCTTTGAAATGGCTTTGGAACCCTTTGCAGACTGATCCATGTTAATTACTCTGATTCTCATCTCTTCCTGAATTTGTTTAGATCTCTGCATTATGTGTTGCTTTTTGAGATCTTTTAGCTTCACGTCAGACAACTTCTATTTAAGCGATTTCTTGATTCAAATGGCGAAACTGAATGTGGCAAGTGAAATTCTTTCATTGTTTTATAACATTTGTGCACCCTTCCGGAGTCTGACTGAAGCGTTCACCCTGTTTTTTTCTTAAGAAAACTCTGCCTCATACACGTTAAACTTCAATCTTATCTCTATGGTGAATATTGTGAAGGCAAAATTGTGCTTCCTGTGTCAGCAGTGTTAAAGAAGTATTGGAAATAGGGATTTGCAAACTACCAATGTCACTGTATGATTTTGAACTATGACAAAGCTGAACTAGGAGGAAAAAGGGGGTATTCTGGCTATTTGGTATAGTCCCATGCTTTCAGATGGACAGATGGTTAGGATAATGGATGGACTGAAAAACTATAGCCAAATATTTTCACAGGGTAGCTGATAATTCAGCTTCCTTGCATTTGCCACAAAAGAGTTATTATGAAACTTCTGCTTCTGCCTTCTTGTGACAGTTTGATTATGTCTTCACCATACTGCCTAATGCCATTATGTGTTAATACCACCACCACAGAGAGGCTGCACTGTACTTTTTTTAGGCATAATAAATGTTAATTATGCAGTTCTTGTTTTCTGTTTTGTACGTGATGTAACACTTAGATGCAAACTGAGATTAAAGCCCCAATTCCAAAAAAAAGGTATGACATTGTAAAAAATGTAAAATAAATAAATTTAAATTTATGTGCAAATCGTTTAAACACGTTCTTCACAATAGAACATAGGAAACATATCAAGTGTTAAAGCTAAGAAAAGAGAAGGTAATTTTAAAATTGATCATCAATTGATGAAATACAATGTGTCAAAGACATTTATTGTATCCTTATGTTCCCAGCAAGAGTCTAAAAGGTGTCATTTGAGGTGTGTCTGAGGTGCAGATTCCTGAGAAGGCAGTTGTGTTTTGTTTTTCTTTTCTTTACTGATAATTTTTTCTGACAACAGAAGTCAAGATAAAATGAACTATTGAGCAGCTCATGAAACATTTGGAAACACTGAAATCTACACTGGTCTGCACATTGCAGTGTGGGTGATATCAGAATTAAATTATACCACTTTCGTGGGTTAACAGTTCCTGAAATTTTACCATGAAGAAACACAGTTTATATGGTTAGCCCACCTCCCTGGACGTGGTTACAAGAGGAAATGAGATTGATGAGATATTAAAGAGAGGGATAATGCAAAAGGTAACCAAAGAGCTCAGAACAACTTCCAAAGAGATTATAGGTGAACTCCAAGATCATGGTACATCAGTGTCAGATCGCACCATCCATCACTTTTTGACTTAATGAACTTAATAGAAGACAACAGAGACTGTTGAAAGTAAATCATAAAAAAGCAAGACTAGAATTAACTAAAATGCATACTGACAGGCCACAAAGCTTCTGGGAGAAAGTCCTTTGGACAGATGAGACAAAACTGGAACTTCTTGGCGAGTCAAGAGGGAGCCAAAATACCCGTTGACAGGTGCTTAAATCTCATTGAGAGTTACAGAAATCACTTGATTGCAGTGATTGTCTCAAAAGGTTGTGAAACAAAATATTACGTTAAGGGCACCATCAATTAAGGGCCAGTTTCAATAGTTTTTTTAATGCTTCTGTTAAATGACATTAGTTAGTCATTAGTTAGTTTTTATGAAGTGAATATTTCAGTGACCACTGTGACTTTTCCTTTCTTTAACAGAAGGGTACCAACAATTTAGTCCATAACTGTACGTAATAATACTTGACACAACACCACATCAACATCTTACATCAGAACCGCCCCCTCCTTCAGCTGTATTTAAGAGGGAGGACAGCTTCTTTCTAGCCAGTGTTTTAAAAGAAGCCACTTTTTGCAAGAAATCCACAGCTGCTTGGCTGCTCACAACTTCCCTGTAAGTATCCTTTATGTCCTATGTATAAATCTAGAACTTTTTCTTACTGTCATTGATTTGCTGTATAAAATAAGGTAGGGGTTGTGATGGCTTTGAATCTCTTAATATCAAGATTCTAACCAATCACTGGAGCTCCACCATGAGCCACATGGACTTTTTTTGGAGTTTTTTCGATGAACATGGTCAATCTGATCGCAAAAATTAACAAATTAACAATGGCAATGGTCTGTTAAACTGTTTCACATAGATTATGTTAAAGACATTGTCAGGATTTCAGTTTGCCATACACCATTGGAGACACATATGTCCTTAACAAACTGTTGCCTCATACTGCTATGATCAATATTATTTACAATATTGACCTCATTGACCTTTAACAGAAAATACCCCACACTTACTACCCAGAAAAGCCAAGCTTGTCAACACATGATGTGACTGTAGTAAAAAAGCTGACTATATACTTGTAGAAACTATTTATTTCTGGAGTGAGGGAGTTTTTCCTCACATAGAGCTGTGGAAATACATTTATTTACATTTATTTAAAACTCAAGAAGGAATGACTTGCATTACACAATTTTTGTGTTTTCATCTGGATAAAATATTTATCAATTTGCTTTTTATTCTTTTTCAGATTGAAGTGTACTCCATCTGCAACATGTCATACCTCTCACCTCTGCACCTTATTGGAGGACAAGGAGGCAGTTACTTTCACTTCACAGGTGAAAACACTGGAGCCACACTGAGAAAGATATGGGTGTGGGTTGGAGGGTGGCAGGTGAAGGCTATAAAGGTTTGGCTGACTGATGGCCAAAGTCAACAGTTTGGAAATTCTGATGGGAAATTTTATGAATTTCAGTTTCAAGATGGAGAGTTCATTAGCTCACTCTCACTGTGGGGCAATGGAGCTGGAACCCGTCTAGGTGCCATCAAATTCAAGACAAATCACTCAAGAGAATTCTTCCCACATATGACCAGCTGGGTATTGAAAACAGAGTACCCAGTAGATGTTGGGTCTGGAATTTGCTTGGGACTCGCAGGGAGGGCAGGTTCAGACATTGATTGTTTAGGGTTTGTGTTCATCAACACTGTCAAGTCTACTGTGCTGACCAATGTCCACTATCCCACCCTGCATCAGGTCATTCCACAGATTGCTACAGAAGAAATCAAATCTCTTACTTACACAAACAACTCTGATGTCACTCAGTCATACAAATTAGAAACATCTAAAACGATAACAAAAAAATCATCATGGTCTGTGGCTAATAAATTGGAAACAACCCTTAGTATACAGGTTAAAGCAGGAATTCCAGAGGTTGCAGATGTTTCTACTGGGTTTAGCTTCACAGTGGGAATAACAAGTAACTATGGCTTAGAGAATTCAGAGGAGAGAAAAGAGACCTTGTCTTTACCAGTTGAAGTCCCTCCGAAAAAAACAGCGGTTGTTGATGTCACCATTGGAAGAGCCACCGTGGATCTGCCCTACACTGGCACACTGGAAATCACCTGCTACAATGAAAGTGTCCTCAGGTTTAATACCAGTGGTACCTACAAGGGCGTCACTTACACTGATGCTAAAACTACTTTAACTGAGAAATAAATCATTCAGCAACAACTTTGAAGAAAAAAATAATAATTCATGCGTAAAAGCTTCTTCCTCCATCTAAACACAGTGAACCCCCAAAACATTTTTCAATTTTTCCATATACTTGTTCTACAGTTATTCCATTTTGCTTATGTGCTTATGTGTTACTGCCTTTCTTTTATTGTACTTTTATCATGTCATTATACAAACTGCAGTTTTACATTTTATTGAGACTCAAAGTCAGGTCACTTTGCTCCGCTCAGGCCTTCTTCAGTGGTCTTTTATGCTGAGTAGCCCTGAGTTTTATTGAAAACCATATAGACCATAATTTTCCTCCTTTTCCCAGCTTTTTTAGAACAGAAGGCAAATTATGACATTTTTTGACAGAACTTCTGTGTCAGATCTTGCTCTAATTGTAAACATTTCTCACAGAAGCACAATGTAAATGTAAAAATTATAAAATATTTTAATGTCTGATTGACTTGAGATTGTAATAAAGGCACTATACCTACATCCCAATAAGTTATATTTCCTAGGTATACTGTAGTCTATCCACTACTGGCACGCCCCCCTAAAGGTGATTATATGAAATAGGTGCTAGGTCTCAAAAATGCCAAGCCGTCTCAGGTGTTGCAGAGCTTAAATTCATGTGTGTCAGGTAGGTAACTGAGTTTGGTTCAATTTCTGCTGGAAGTATAATCCTGCCGGCTCAGGTTTCATTGAACTCCATCACAATAGACTTGAATTAGGTTTAACACATGTTCTCAGTCTGAACATTTGATAGGTTTTCTGTTTTCTACTGTGAATAAGACAGAAAATAGTAAAATTGATTTACAAATAATTGCATTCTGTTTTGATATAGATTTTACCGTGTCCCAATGTTTTTATATATTGTGATTTTTTTTATATGTTGTGATATAAAATGATAAAATAGAAAAAGAAAACATAATATCCAGTACCATTAATAAATGAGCAAGTGCCTATTTGTTCAGAGCTCATACATCAACCAAGGTAAATACCACACTATTTATTGGAATTTGTGTAGAACCTCAGTTTTTGTTTTGTATATAATATCCATCAGAATCCTGCCTTATTGCCACAGGAGCCTAAGAGCCAGATGCATAAAACTCTGTAGACTCACAAATAAATCTACATACTTGTGACTAGAACTTTGATGTACAGCCTCATATTTTCAAAATATTCTGTAGTATATTTGTCAAGTTTTTGATGAAGCTGTTCTAAAACGTGCATTGGTCGTTTTTTATTTCTGTGGTTATGTGTCTTCAAACCTCTCAGGAGATACATTTTAAGGTATGTATTACTATATTTGAACATGCACTTTCTGAACAACAAGGTTGTGAAATAACTTTTCTGTTTAATCACTCAAACATTAGTCCTACACTTTGAAATCTACTGAAACCAGAAACCATGGATGCCATTTAGACATTGATCAGTTAACAGGCCTTTATTACTAATAGTCAGTACTTGTTAGTGGGGAGTTAGCACCCTCTGTTGTGAAAAGGAAGAAAATCACTTTGAAAGGCAGCTGACAAGATCAATCCAGTCATGTGACCTCTCTCTGAACTATAAGAAGTTAATCTAAGAATATACCTTGTGCTATTTTTCCTTGTTTTTATGGACAAATAAGTAATCCTATGTAATATCTTTGGCACTGTTTTCTGCCATTCATGTGTGTTGCTTGGATTAACTGTAGTATTCGTAGCTGCGAGGCTGAGTGTAGGAGAGCAGAGCGTAGATGGAAGAAGTTGTTGCCATGTTTACCGCTGCTGTGTTCATTCTTACACTTATTTTCTTCTACTGTTACATCAGAGTAGTTTGGTGAACAGGGTTTAGTTTTGGTTTCTGTGAAATAGTAGTAGTCTCCAGCTTCCCCATTGTACAGACAGGAGGTAGTGAAACCATCCTTGTTCTCAGGAACAAGTGTGCAAACCAGTTCCTCTGATGTTTGTCTTTTGTACTGCAGTTTATCATGACCTGTACCCTCAGGTGTAGAGTGCTTGCAATTCCAGAAAGAAAATTTCCTCATTGTCACTCTGCCTTGAATCCACACGGTCAAAGACTAAATCTATGATGATGTCTCTTATTTTTGCTTCCTTATGGAACCCTTAAAGTGTTCATAATATCTGGAGCCATGACTACTGGGACAGTTTGAATTAATCAACAAGTTACCTATTGACAGAGCTCAACGGAATGCTATGGAACAACTTAAATTAGGCTATTCTGAAATCTGCACTGGGCTTCACCTTGCAGTGTGTGTGACAGCGGAATCAAATGAGTCATATTATTCCTTTTTTGGGGTGTTAAAAAATAGGTTACTGGGGTTCCCAGAATGTGTCTGTAAAATTTCATGCTGACAAAAAACATCTAATTTGTGGTACATAACTGGTTTTGATCTATCTATTTTTTAACCTTTCTGCCCCTTTGATGATATGTCTGTGACTTATGGTTTACAAAAAATATGTCATGGAATGTTTTAAGATTTCAATGATAACGATATGTAGATGATATCTTGCAACCCTAAAATGTGTTTCTAGCTGTGTTTCTGATACAGGGTAGAGAAGGTTATTAGATTAATAAAAGTATCAGATTAGTGGATTTAATGTTTTCAGAATCGGTGTATCTTTAGCAGATAGAGAGCTGTTTCTTTGTGGTGGAAACAACCACTGACTAAAGTAAAAGGACATGGACAGCTAGTGGAAATGTATTAAATCTGTAGGTTGTGAGGTTGGTGGGCATGTGGGTTGTATTGGGAAAATGTATGTTTTATACTTGTATCAGTTACTGGAACATTCTGTGCCTGGGAATAATTGCAGTTTCATTTGTTCAGGCAGATGCATCCATTCTGGTATTCACAGATTTGCTGTAACTATGTCAAGCACCTGTCTTTGTCTGTTTTCTTCAGAACTACACTTAGAGTGCCTTGTGTGCTGTCTGTGTGCTTCGCCCTTGGCCAATATAATAATAAACAACAAAATAATAAAATATAGAAAGATAGTCTGGTTTCCATGTTTCTTCGTTGATCTCACTATAGCTGCAGAATTTGCCAATACAATCTGGTGTCACAAACAGGATGTGACAAGTGGTTGTTGGTGGAGTTCGCTAATGGTGGGAAAAGGCACGCCATCCTTAATAAGAAGATTAAGCCTCATCCTTCTCTACAAAAATAGAGTTGGGACGGAGGACTGGAGACGTCTCCTCTGATCACCACTGATCCAAAAGAACTAGCAAAGCACTACACGCGGTGAGTCAATAAACAAATTGCTTAATACTTAGTCACCTGTATACTTTCTCAAGTAATTTTAAGGTACAAAGTTCTTTATCAGTTTGTGGAAACTGGCAGTGAAAGAGGTAAAATTTGACAGGATAGTCTTAAGCCCCTTTCACACATGCACTGGACTCCGGACTTTCTCCGGGTGAGCTGCATGTGTGAACGCAAACACTGGCATCAACAATCAATTGCGCCTCGTGCACTCTCTACACAAAGACCCTCCCTAAAATCAAACTGACTATTTCTCCTGATGAGATGGTGAACACATTTGTAGCGGAGTATGTCCTGGTGGGTGCTGCATGTGTGAAAGTACAACTCAGAGTAAATTCTGGACCTGACCGCCCGGAGATAATCCGGAGTAAATTTGTGAAAAGGGCTTTCACAGAGACGACCATGGACTGATGAGGATGTGAGAAATGCAGGAATGCACCTTCCAGACACAGCCATCTCTGAACCAGCATTTGCGAGCGCTCTGCAAGATTTCTGCAGAGAATTCAGACCAACTGGAGCAGAACTTTGCAGACTTATGAGCAAGATCACATCCTGCAAACAATCTACATGATTATCTACATCGACTCACTGAAGCATTCAAAAAACATGGGGGATCAGCCAGGCCTCTGGGAAACTATTTCTTCGGGGGACTGTCGCCAGATATTGCCTCCTAGTGCTGTTCCTTTAATGCCAATGACAGTTTAAGAACATTTCCAAAAGGAAAGGTCTGAATGTCTTGCCCTTGCATGTAAAGACTTGTTTACTCTTGAATTCTCTGCACATTCACTACCATCCACATAGCACTGTAATTAGTTTCCGTTTCCCTGCATGTAGAATATTTTCTACAAAGCATATTTGAATGTTAGTTGTGTAGAAACATCTTAAGAGACTAAACAAATGAACAACTGAATTGTTCACTAGACATAGCTGGTCTGTTGTACTCATTAATGATAATGGATTATTAGCTTAAAGCCTATTTTGAGCTGGTGGTGTGCCGAGATCATTGACAAATAATTATTCTTCATCAGGCTTTATTTATACAAATTAAGAATCACCAAATATGTGAAAAGTGTTCTAATGGAGTTTTACAGAGAAAAATGATTTGACATCTTTGACAAACTCAACGTGCTGTTTTATACAGATACAAATATTCAATATTCACATATTTTAGCAGATTTTCTAGTTGACTGACTTCACAAAGCAGTTTGTTCAAGCTCATTGTCACAGAACAAAGCAATGAAACACGATTTCAAGTTTATTTTCCACAGAGTCATCATTTAAATGATCACAAAAACATCACATATCCATTCATTTGAGTTAAGTCTAATTTTCTTTAATTTGAAGAAAACATAAGGCCTCATTCACCAAAATCTCCCTCTTAAATGTGTTCTATAGTGCAAAAGTTAAGGTTTTCTTAAGTATAAGGCATATCTAGTAGTTACATTTACATTTAATAATTTGGCAGACACTTTTATCCAATTGTTCTCAAGGCACAACTGATGGAGAACAAAAAAACTTCTGTCAAATAATAAAAAATAATATCTTCTCTTCTGGAGGAAGGGCTTGTGCAGAATTAAGTATCAGAGCTGTGATGTGGGTCAGGACACTGTGGCGGTATTGAGGTGTCCTGCAACATGAATTGAAGTGCTAGTGTAGTATTAATTATTTATTTAAAAAGACATGATGCTTTTTGAAATAATATTTTCAAATATTAATGATAATAATATTTTTGTAATTTAAATGCTATTATCCCACTGTTGAATCAATGAAAATGCAATAAGCAATTATCAGCACTGTAATGTGCATAAGAGTGGTCTTTAGTGTTCGTAGATTTTGTTCCTGAAATAATAAAACAGTCAGAATCAATGTGAAAACTACATAAGTGGGGTTTAGGAAAAAAAATCTTGTTAAGAATGCTTTGTGAATGAGACACTATCATATAAATACACTGTAGTACTGATGGAAAGCATAATGGTTGCCTATTTATCTTTAACCAGATTCCCTAGAATAAAGAATGTGCAACTGCTCAGCAAAAGACCATTATATAGTACAACAGTAACCCCATGTACCATCAGTGGTGTAGCACCAAAGATAGTTATAACCATAGTAGTCACATGGATGGTTTCTCTTGCAGGTCCTGCCGTTAACTGCAGAGAAGCGGTTAGCTCATCTACAGCAATATCCCCATGTGTTCCCATCTTCAGTGTCACACCAAGTGTAAGAATAACCATAATTAGCACAGTCACGTTTAGCACTGCAGCGCTTCCCAGTCATTGTTACTCCATGTGGCGGCGGAGGGCTCTATCATTGACTGCTTGTTTTATGTTTTTTCTTCACAGCTCAGCACACAAGTGGTTTCTTTCTTTTTCAGGATAAAACTAGTTCTTGCATTCACTATGCTCAGTGTTTGTACGGTGCTCTTATGATATTCTCTGTCACTAATCACTAACAGCACAACACTCCTGACCCTTAGTGGCCAAATAAATGTACAACATTTATTGATGGAGAGTCTAATCCATACCACTAATCCATACACATCATGATTAAAAAGAATTCAAATAATAATAATAATGACAATACAAATTGGTATTAATAATACTATAATTATTAATAATCATAATAAATTGAATGTAGAGTGGAAGAAGGAAAACACTGAATATGGAGGCAGGTGGAGAAGAGGTAGACAGTCAAGAACAAGGTTGAGGTTAAAGAGACCAGCAGGAACAGGGTGAACAGTGAAAAGCTGTCTAAGGCAGACAGATGAGGGGCCGATCATGATGAGGTGGAGGGACTGATGCTGCTAAAAGCACATCTGAGATGGAGAAGCAGGGTGAACCTGAGGTGGAGATGTAATTCAATTCAATTCAAGTATATTTATGTAGCGCCAAATCACAACAAAAATCATCTCAATGCGCTTTTCAATGTAAGGTTTAAGACCTTACAATACAAGATTCAAGATTCAAGATTCAGATTCAAGATTCAAAAACCTTTATTAATCCCAGAGGGAAATTGTTTGCCTGTTACAGCTGCTCTCTCATTAAAGAAAGGAAAGAAAAGAACGAAAAAAAAAACTCTCCCAGAAAGATCCATAGCAACGCAAATTTTAACGAGAACACACAAATCAAACATGTGCAGTATTGGACATTAATAGTGACAAAAGATATAAATAATGTTATGATGACATAACGTATGCATGTGTCACTCCCCCACCCCTTTGCAGTAGGTGGAGGAGTTGTACAGTCTGATGGCCACTGGGAGGAAGGATCTCCTCTTGGAGGAAGAATTTTAAAACCAGAAAGTCTGATTTTACAAGTCTTAGAAAGTGGTGGGAATGTGGGAAGGTGGAGTGACAGTACACTCCCAATGTTACAAGAGACTTTACTGGGTCAATAAAAGATCTAAAGAGTGATGTTGTGGAACTACAAAACCTTGTGGAGTCCACAGGAAACAGAGGAGATACTGAAGTCCTCAATTCCAGAAAATCAGCTGTTGCCAGCCTACTGGGCGCCAGAACGCAGGGGGCACTGTTCATATCCAGGTTCTGGAGTGTGTCTGAGATGGATGTTCCCTCCAAGTTCTACTTTAGACTGGAAAAAAACAGCTGAACAGATCCAGTGGCCTCTGCTATTTAAAAGGTACATACTCTCTGGTGGACTCATGTCTGTAATGTTTCACCTTTACCTTTGTTTTTTCAGAGCATTTTTAGATCCTGGAGGCTGTGTACGCCTTCAGTCTCCCCGCACTGGCTCCTGGCAGAGCCCCAGATATACAGGACCAGGCTGGACGTCCAGGACAGCTCCACTCCAAGTCTGAATGATGTCCTGCTCTCTTCTGGACAAACCACCCTACAGCCTCTGGTCAACATAGCTAGTCCTGACTTCAGGAACTCTCAGGATGTGACATCTGCCTTGGGACTAGGTGAGCATAGGCCTCAGCACCATTCAAAAAAGATTCAAAATCCTGACCAACTGCTGAGGTTCTCTCCTTAGCAGTCAGCTTCATTCAAAAAAGACAGATGCTGCCGGATTATTGCAACAGTGTGGAAAGTCCTGATGAGCAAGATCCTTTTACTGGATCCTTTACAGGAAAGCCCGGTTGTGTGAAAAAACTGAGCGAAATACAACTGAACAACAAAACAGACACTTGGTGGAATTGAGAAGTGTCAGAAATTATATTATTATTATTATTATTATTATTATTATTATTATTATTATTATTATTATTATCATTATTATTATATGAGTACATATAATTAGAATGAAATGCAACATTACTGTCTACAAAGAAAAAATTAAAGGCAGGAAAAGGTAAAAGAAATTCTAAGTTATTGATAACAGAATAATTAATTCCCCTCTGAAATATAATAGACTGGAATATTTTGTAATATAAAAATTAATTACTGTGTTTCTAACGTGTGAGTATAAAATGTAACTTCCATTGGAGGTCAGTGTTGGTGAAACTAATGGACTCAACCACAGAAGCTCCTTCAGTTCTACAGTAAAAGGTCAAAGGTACTTGACAATGCATAATACATATTCCTGTTTCTAAGGCCTGTATGGTACAGTGGCCACTGTACCATCCCTACAGTGAAGCATGGTGGTGGCAGCATCATGCTGTGTGTTTTTCAGCAGCAGGAAATGGGGGACTAGTCAGGATTGAGGATAAGATGAATGCAGCAATGTACAGAGACATCCTTCATGAAAACCTGCTCCAGATTGCTCCGGACCTCAGACTGGGGCGAATATCTTCCAACAGGACAATGACCCTAAGCACACAGCCAAAATAACAAAGGGGTGGCTACAGGACAACTCTGTGAATGTTCTGGAGTGGCCCAGTCAGAGCCCAGACATGAACAAAAACTAATGCAAAATCACCAACAATGTATAGATCAGTCTAATAAAATCTGATCAGATTTAGAATGTGATTTATTGCCAAGTATGCTCACACATACAAGGAATTTTCTTGGTGATGGAGAAGTACATGGAACAATACACAGGACAGCATCATATATATATACAGCTGAGTTAGCAAAGTCCTTGTTGATATGTGTGATAAGAAGGAGTTTAACATATAATGTAAAGATTCTAAATGTAAAAATGTAATCATAAAACTTCAAATTGTCAAAAAACATTTAAGTATGATGAACCGTAAAACTACAAAGAAAAGATTAATGATCAAACAAAATGCAATCCCAGTATGATAAATCAATGCATCTTATAAAATGTGAAATTGGCTCTCTTAAATTAGTAATCTTAAGTGTCAAAAATTAGCAAATATGTAAAATGTAATTAATTTAAAATGTTAAATGGAAGAGAAAAACAATAAAATGTGACATAAACAAACAATTTAGTTATATTAACAGAAGCAAAGGACATGGATCATAAAATGATCATAGAATCATAAAATGAGCACTGCAAGAGAGCAAACTTTACATTTGAATTTGGCTCAATTTCTTTAAATCAAATGTTTATTTAACTTTACTAAAGGGAGATTCAACTGTCAGCAAAGTCTGCAAAGATACAATGTCTATGTTAATATTCTATGTCTAATGATTTTTGGGCAGGAAACCTCTTAACAGGAAATCTCAGAATTCAGAAATCACACTTTCCACTTAGCTTTTCTGAAAGGCACCATAATGTAGAGCTTCAGTTGGTTGCATATTGTTGGTTTAATTTCTCAGTTAAACTTATTTTTGCCTCAGTGTAGGTGACACCTTTGTAGGTACCACTAGTATTAAGTCTGAGAACGCCTCCACTGTAGCAGGTAATTTCCAGTGTGCCAGTGTAGGGCAGATTCAGGGTGGCTTTTCCAATGTTGATATCAACATCCACAGTTTTGCCTGGAGAAACTTTAACTGAAAAACAGAAGGTCTCTTTTCTCTCTGTGGAATACTCTAAGCCATAGGTTTTGTTTACTCCCACTGTGAAGCTAAGCCCAGTAAAAGCTTCCACAACCTCTGGAATTCCTGCTTTGACCTCTACTCTGCCGAAAGTTGTTACTAATTGTCTTGCCACAGACCATGATGATTTTGTTGTCATGTGTATAGTTTTGTCTGGTGTGTACGACTGACTGACATCAGAGTCGTTTGTATAAGTCAGAGATGTGCTGTCGTCAGTAGCAATCTGTGGAATGACCTGATGCAGGGTGGGATAATGGACATTTGTCAGCACAGTAGACTTGATTGTGTTGATGAACACAAACGCTAAACAATCAATGTCATGGCCTGACCTCCCTTCAACTCCTACACAAATTCCAGAACCAACATTTATTGGATACTCTGTTTTCAGCCCCCAGCTGGTCATATATGCAAAGAATTGTCGACCATTATTTGTCCTGAATTTGATGGCACCTAGACGGGTTCCAGCTCCATTGCCCCAGAGTGAGAGTGAGGAAATGCGCTCTCCATCATAAAACTCAAAATCAGAACTTTGCCCAGCAGGACGTCCAAACAGTTCATTTCTACCATCAGTCAGTAAAACCTGTATAGCCTTCACCTGCCACCCTCCAACCCACACCCATATCTTTCTCAGTGTAGCTCCAGTGTTTTCACCAGTTAAATGAAAGTAATCACCTCCACCTCCACCGATTCTGTACACAGATGCCAGGTACGACATGTTATTGGTGCAAACCTGAATGTAGAAAAAAACAAAATAAAAGAAAAACTTTTATCTAAATTTTCAAATATTTTATATAAATAAATACATCTTTTTATATATTCTTTTTCAAATGTCCTTTTAAAGCTGAATTCCTACTTTGTGTAAATACAGTCATAGCTACAATTGTCCCGGTTCACTGATCCTGTGTGGTGTGTTTTTACTAACATTTAACAGCTTAGTGAACATTTCCAGTTCAAAATGCACATTTCTTAAGAAAAACTTCTAACAATTACTAGTCTCTTGTTAGTTTTTCATTTCCATTAGGTTTCATAATACATTTACTAAACAAAATGAATATAGTAGTCTTGCTAGAATGTGTCTGATAATACTACATATTAATGAATCAAAATCAAGCATAATCTTGAAAAAAAGGTAACACAACAAGCTGTTATACAGATTTCAGTTCTTACATTTCTACAGTGAATATCAGGGACACTCACATAGAAGCTGAGCAGCGAAGAACCTGTAGATTTCTGGTAGAAAATGGTCCCTTTTGACACACTGGTTGGTATGAAGCAGTTTTCTCTCCTTAATACAGCTGCAGTTGTCTGGAAGGTCGGGACTGAGAATAGTTCTATTGACATAGAATAAACAACAGGTGTGTAAGGGTTAGACCTACAGTTGATATTACGACTCTACGTAGTTACACATAAACTGAATACGCTGATCATGGACATGATTTTTTTGTTTGGCTTTGTTTTTACTAAATGTAAATGTATAATAATAATGTATATGCCGGTCGCTACAATCCTACATCGTTTTTCCAGCGTAGTGTCAGATCAAGCCGTTAACTCACGCGTCACCACATGAACTAGTGAAGCTGCCTCCAGTGGCAGGCCGTGCATTTGGTACCTGAGCCTTCAGTGGGGACCATCAGTACTATATACACAATATAACAAGGTGTGGTATTACAGAGAGAGAGAGAGAGAGAGAGAGAGAGAGAGGCACTTCACGTACTGAGGGTGAATACCATTTTTACTAAAGCAAGAAACTCAGTTGAGACAACTCCAGACCTCTACACTACATCCACAACTGTGTCACGTACATCATCTGGGGCAGTTCAGAATCAATATTTATAATATATAATTATATATAATATATATAATTAAATATTAATAATATTTATCCAACAACATGACAAACATATTTTTAAAAAATGTAATAAAATACATTATACTAACCAGAGATGGCATATGTTTATTGACAAAATCCATCCTCCTTTCTTTCTAACCCTGCTGCCTGGTCAAGTTTGCAAACCATCTGTGACTCCAAACACCAAGTAGATCACTGGCAAATAACAGGCATTCCCAGCAGTATAATATGTAACGCTCCTCAGAGGCTGTAAGACAGTGGTACCACTCATAGGCACTGGTCTGGAAGTGGCGAACAAACCTTTCCCGGGCTGAGACAAGCTAGCTAGCTTCGGGGTTGGCCGACCTCTCCTCACCACGTCTAGTTTTCTGGAAAATCTACCTTCAAAATGGATTTTTAAGTATTTCTAAGACCAAGTCAGTATCTCCTCGTCCGTCAGCCGTTGTTGGTGTAACAAATTCTAACTCAAATGTATTAATGTGTGCAGATCAGCCACAGACGTGTTTTTCTAGTTGAACTTGGCTGTAACAGTTTTGCTCTGATGAACCAATCAGAGGACGGAAAAACATTATTGTGGGCCAGCTAGCTGAAATCTGATTGGTTAGAGAAACAGTCCCTTTGCTAATATAGTTTAGGTCACATCGGCCAGCACTACTGATTCTGAAGGCCCTGGGCAGCACGTAGAGGCTGGAATCTGATTGGACAAAAAATCCACATACATGTGCTGGAAGCAGTGCAGCCAAGATAAACGCTATGAAATGAAGAGAATAGACTGTTGGGCCAAGAGCTTCAATAGCACAGTAATACTGACACATCACTATTGCATTGCAGGAGTAATACTGTCAAACTGTAGTACTGGTACCTCTCTGTCTACTTCTTCCAGCACTGACCATCCATGTTTGTGTTTGTGTGCAGTTGTGTTCAGAGCGTCGTCCCGTCAGACACTACTGGTTCACGTCCTGGCCAGACCACCACATCCCACAATGCACCGCTCCCCTGTTGAGACTGGTAGAGGAGGTGGAGACATACAGCAGGTCCTGCCGTCCTCCCAGCGATCAGCCAATCACAGCCCCCAACTCTGGTGCAGGACCAATCATCGTCCACTGCAGGTTTGTTCAGACAGTTTTCTGTCCCATTATTCCCCAATAAGTTTTGCATTTCTGATGCAGAGAGAAAGGCAGCGTTGTATTATCGCAGCTAATAAACGAGAGGCTGAAGTTGCTTAATGTGAAAAACTAGTTCTAAAATCTAGTGAGTCTTTATTCCATGCTGATAAAAAAGTAAGTTGAACTTAGTTGAACGGTTAAGTTTATCCAACGTAGTAGTTAGATCAACTTAAATATTTTACATAGAAGCACAGACATGATAGATTTAATTATAGTACTGAAATAAAAGGTCTAATTTCACAGCAGGTTAGTACAACTTTGCTCTTGTCCACTCTGTTAAGTAACATTGTGTAACAACTAGTTGATTGTTAATTAGCTGGTATTCATTCGACCAATCACAGCACAGCTACCAGTTATAGTCATATTCATCACACCATAGATTCAACCTCAACCTTCGCCATCACAGTGACTGAGTCAAGAGTAACCGTATCCACAGCCACAGATTCCCACTTGGCATCTCAATAGCGATGATATACGTAGTCTTTGGAGTCATTTGGATGCACCGGTGCATCATTCTTTGACGTGATGGGAATGAACCGGTGTAAACACCAGACTTTATTTCAAGCATCTAACAAACCGATAACTGACTAACTGATGTTGTGATGAGTGAAATGGAAGCACTGAAATGCTAACTTCTTTCTGGGTTTCAGGGCTCATTTCTGGAACTATTTGTATTAATGTTTATGTTTCATAATCCTCAAATCAACAGTTCAACTTTCTTGGCATTTGTACAGAAACCACATACTCTCGGTTTAAAACAAATCTAAAATTGAAATAAACAATATGGTAAATTATTTTTAAAATACATTTCACATATCAAAAAAAAAAACTTGTATTTTTTGTAATATTATTGTTTTGGTCTGGGTGATGTTTTCCCCACAGTGACTGTTATGAATATATACCACAATAAAACCAAAAGTAGTAATGTGGTATGGTGAAACGTTGCATTTAATATTTTCATCTTTGGAAATCAGACACACCCCATGTTACCAATCTGCATTACTGAAGGGTAAAACCAGCTTCGCTCAAAAGCCAGAGCGACGGATGTGTTGAAAAACTCTTTCCTGTTTGAGACTGTGGATGGTTTTAGCTGAGCAGCCAACCACATGGGGCAGGACAGATGAAGACAGATGAAATTAGCGTGCTAATGCAAATAATCAGAAGCATGCATGAAGAGTCAAAGAACACACAATGTGTTTCTAGACAAACAAGAAATTCATTTGCAATCAAGGTTCAATTCAGATGTTTTCCACTGACAGGGGATTTTTGGGGCAGATTTCTACAAACTTTTCTTCACTTTTTATAACAACAGGTGTTTTTTTGTTTTGTTTTGTTTTTTTAAAGACAATTTCATTTCAACAGTCAGGGTGAACAGACCACTCAAACAAAAGGATTTATTTTTAAAGTAGAACTGCATAAATCGAGAAGTGGCACAACCCCTATTGTGTCTCCACAGAGAGTTTAGTGGTGTTTTGCTTGAAGCGGACGACTCGACAAACATTGAAAAGCAGATCTATCAGCGAGGTGTTTTGATGCTTTGCTAAATGACACCAAAAGTAACGTGACCATCCCAAATCACGGTCATGGTCACACAGGTATCAGAGGTGGTAGAAACCCAGCAGTAGCACCATCATCTATGTGTAGCTGTCCAAACTACAATTTCTCCAAGGGATCAATGAGATATGTCACTATAAAATAAAAGTGTCACATAGTCAAAATACAAGGCAGAAAACCTGACCACTAAGGAGGCTTTTGTATCACTGAAGCCACTCCCTCCCTCAGTGATGGCAGCAGCCCCAGATCATGACGCTTCCTTCACCTACTTCAGCTGCGTTTTCATAAGAACAAATGTTCGTTTTGAGACCAAAGAGCCAAATAAGGGATCGTTTTAAGTGATACGAAGCTGTGAAACAGTTCTGCATTAAAGGTTTTTCTTGAATGGTTGCACAGCTCCTTCCAGCAGGACAGGACCACTGATGATCACTTTTTATGTCAGTCATATCAGCACTTATGAAAATCCGATCAGCAGAATCAGACCAGAGCCTGGACAGAGCTTCCTGATGTACAGCATTTAATCACTATCATGGCTCAGACACTGGATCATAACTCTACCCCTGATGTTCATCTTCAGTGCAAAAACTTCCCCAACAGTAAGTTTTCCTACTTGACTACTCTGTTAATATCTCCTCTTTCTGCTCTCAGTGCAGGTATAGGGAGGACAGGTTGTTTTATAGCCAGCGGCATCTGTTGCCAGCAGCTCAGAGAGACAGGTCAAGTTGACATCCTGGAGACGGTGTGTCAGCTTCGACTCGACAGGTGAGTGACGAAAACTAGCCGTTCCCTCTGTGCTGCCATTTTACATTTAATCTGTCCTCTCTGTGATGTATTTTTTAACGATAGGGTTTGTAACCTTTAGTCTCCCTCCTTCCTTTACAGAGGTGGCATGATCCAGACCACAGAGCAGTACCAGTTCCTGTATGCCACCCTGGCCCAGTACAGCTCCCAGCTACAGCAAAACCAGGTCCATAAAAAAGATTTTCATTTATCATTTATTTTAGTATTTGGGTTTTTTGTGTTTGGATTATAAATTATTACTTTCACTTCCCTAACTCACATGTGGTGCTCTAGTGAGTATTTGTGGGCTCAAAATGTGTTTATTAGTTTTTTTAATATAGTTTTCTTACTGTGGCGAGAAGGAGAAATTAAGCATCTTCATATGAAAAAAATATAGAAATTCAGACTTATACTTTAAAATTATGACAATATGTTTTGGTCCTGTCACCTACAGTACCACTGGTCAAACACTCACACTGTATGGGTCATTCTGCTTTATATATGGAATATATGATTAGATAAGCGTAACAGTGCATTAATAAACTAAGTGGTTTTTCATCCAAACATTCTGCAAACTCACTTTTAACCAGATAAAGAAAAAAATCATTCAAAGTTAATGCAAATTAAATTTTGTTTCCCTCCATTATCTATTATGAATGGAAGGAAGTTGTTCATTAAGAAGCTGGTGGAGCTAATTTTCCAGTCAGATGTCTGTTCCCACTGCATCTTGCTGCATTTTGCTTTTATTGACAACTTTTGTTTGTCGAAACTACGAAATTGTAGAAAAAAAACAACTAATGGGATGTTTTTTGTTTTTCACCAGAACCAGCCTGATGCACAACAGAACTCAGAAGACAAAGTCAGCATACAGCTACAGAACCTCCAGCTGGACACACAAAATGGGAAGGACTGATACCATACAGAACCTCTATAGCTCCAGACATAAATAAGGCCAGGAGACAGAAACACACATAACGAATGTAACTAAGAAACAAGTGAAGCAGCAAAACCCAAAGAACAGAAACAGTAACAGATGAGAGTTTGGGGAACTGCATCCAAGATGTCAGGATCACATAGAGCCCCCAAAAGAATTGGATATTTGGGTCCGACTGGGCGTAGACCCAACACCTGGAGGACCCGAAGAATCGGTACAAAAGCATCGTGTTTATTCTCGACTGAAAATCCCAGAGAACAGAACAAGAAGCTTGAATCATAAGAACCAAGTACAAACAAAATGCATGGAAAATGTTACTCCCAGTATTAATATGAGATGAAATAAAACAGGAATATTCTTTAACACAGTCGAGATTGTTGTTTTTCCCAAAACAATTCAAGATTTTCAAAAGTATGCGCTTTTCTAGAAGAAAGAAAAACTCATCAAAAGTCCTACTGATGTTAGTGAAACTGCTGAAGGTAAAAGTCCAGCTTTGGAAGAGATCCTCACTAACAGGATGCTTTTGTGAAAGATCATTATTCAATGCTTACATTTTTTAAAAGTATTTTAACAAACCCAAGCAAGTCATTACTATTCTGCTTTACTGATAGTCATTTGTATCTCTTAGCATTTGTTTTGTGTCACTTTAGTTTTTTTGAATCTCCTGAGAACTGAGAATGTTTCAGCTGATGATGAGGGGAAACCAGGTGAGTAGTGCAGGACTACAAAGATGGCGGTTGCAGAGCAGAAAGTGAGGTCGGCATGTTGGTAATGTTTATACTATGTGGTGTAATGGCCGCCACCGTTGATTGAGAGCAGGTGGTGCAGATGACAGGAGGGAGACAGGGGAGACTGAAGCAGTGTGGTTCAACGCTGGGCAAAGCATAATTCCTTTAAACAGTTCAAGTCATTCACGTGTCCAAATAAAGGTTTTGTCTGTGATCCAATAATCGATGTAGTAGAGTGATCCAGAGTCATACACAGAGTAGCAGGCATTTTTCCCACACACCAGAGTCAATTTGCCAGTCCAGGGTCATGCACACTAATCAGAAAAAAGTTCAAACTCTAAGGTCAATAGCCAGTCCGATTAATGCACAGGGGAATCCACAGAGAAAATGATCAGGAGAGTATTATGAGGGAGGCAGATCAGGTGCAGGTCCAGTACTGAGAGAATACAGGAAGGGAAAGGCAAACAGGTCAGGGGGGAATGAACTCACAGTACAGGAGGATCAAGGCATATGGCAAGGTCCAGGTCAGGCAAAGGTTGGCAGCAGGTAATCAATCTGGAAAGTGTTGCTGGATAGTTGTCTTCTCAGGTTAGCCTGAGACTGTCTGAGAGGACCTGTTCATATAAAGAGAGACAAACCTGGTGTCAGTAATTCAGATGATTGGTGAAGAAATAAGCAGAGGGAAGGTGACAGGAAGCAGACCAGGTGACAGGAAGCAGACCAGGTGACAGGAAGCAGACCAAATAAGGGATGAGGGACAGACAGGCAGAAGGAATGGACACCATGACACTCACAATATTTTGTGTTGTTTGTATCTCTTTGTAGTTGTACTTTAAAGTTGCTTGTTTTCTTTTCTTCCAAAGAGTTTCCGGCACTGTGCAGAGGTTCTGGTCTACAGGTCCCCTAACACCTGGACCTGTGACCACTACACCCACTCAGTACTCCATTGATTGCTGTGGGTTCATCAAGAGCTCACATCACATCACTGGAATAAGCACCAGGGCTTCATTATAGACCATAAAAGACATACCGGGCAGCAGATGATTAACTGACCCATAATAGTACAGTATAGTTTCAAGGTGTGTGTGTGTGTTTCTTTTCTATTCAACCAGAACCTAACCTGAGATGGCTAACCATAACCTCACCTCTAAGCCAAACCCAAACCCCAACCCCAACCACGGGTGATAGTACCACAGGAAACACACTTAAAGAGCAGCACAGGTCTAAACGCCTGTTAGCATCAGCTGTGTGTGTTTGTGTTCAGGTCTGTGTCTGATATTTGAACTTGGCAGAAACTTATTTCCCTCCATTTTTTTCCTTTTTACATCAAGAGGAAACACTTTCCGCACATTTATTGACCTTAACCTGCACAACATTGGATGAATGATCAGGCACAAAACCACACATTTAGATTTTATATGTTTGGTTATATGTTCTGTCTAAACACAAATTAAGCCAGTTTAATCTACAGAGAACCTTTCACACACAGTGGCAGTCAAACGTGCTTCACATCCACAAAGCAAATTCTCCAAATCAACTAGAATTAACACAAAATGTTAAATATGCACTTCTTCCACAGTGGGCTAAACAACCGCCCCACGACGACGTCTGTCTTCAGACCATCGACTCAGATGAGGAAAAATTCCCTGAAAAAAGCCTTAATAAGGCTTCATAAAAAAAGATGCAGTAATATGTAGATAAACACACACACTGTAGAAAACCACGTAGACCACTACACAACCTGGATTTTTATATAAATTAAATAAAGCCTCAAACAATTAATTTGGATGTTCATAACTTGTCCAACACAGACTTAGTGTTTTGTCTTCTCACTGAACTACGCAGTATATGGACGTAGTACTTTATCTGCAAGGCTGCAGTAGATGAAGGTTATTTTTGTATCTGATCAGAAACTGATGATTCTGTGAATACTTGTACTTCTTGTCTTGTCAGTCACATCTTAATTAGGTTCTTTGTGCGTGATCGCGTGGGTTCATTCTTTCATTTGTACTTTTCACTAAATCTCAGGTTCAGCCTTCATGAAAAATGACAGGAAAGAGGTGGTTACAGATTTGAGTCAAGCTGCTGAATGTTGGTTCTTTCCTGATGTTTCATCCTGTTTTCATATTTTCCAGTAACAAGAGCAGAGGCAGAGAACAATGTGTTTAACCACAAACAAATTAGGTTTTGAATGTTTTTAAGTCAAATCGAAGAGCAACACATTTCCTTTATTTTAGCTTAAACTGTCACATGTGAACAGCAGCCATGTCTTCAGTGTGCAAAGAGGCAAATGTGAGGACACTTGTGATTACATGTGCATCTGGTGAGTCTATGGATTGACTGACACTGATTTTTAGTGACTAGATAAACAATCAGTCATGAGACACATCATCTGTGTATTTTCCCTTCCTGTCTCTTTCTGCAGAGGCAGGTGAAATTGGATATTTAATTTTCTAGACACGACAGCACAATGAAAGAATTAAAAAAAGGCAACTATGTAAAATAAGTAGTCAGTCTACTGCAAGTGTGAATTACTGAGTGTATCTACTGCAGCTTCAACCCCTCCCCTCCTCGCATGTATGCTGA